>BGNK01000991.1:143787-173949 GCA_003297005.1 Symbiodinium sp. clade A Y106 | reverse complement strand
CGTGATCAAAGAAGCCACTCACAACGAGTGCTTTGCAGTGAGCTTCGCGAGGGCCTGCGAGTACCTGGAGTCCACTGCCAGTAGCCACCGTGATCCCACCGTCCATAGCTGTAATCTGCTCGGCGGCGACCACCGTTCGGCATTGTTTCGTGTTATGGCGTTATGCTAACAACTTACAACTCCGGGTCTTGCTCTTGAGCAAGGCCGTGCAAACAAACATGCCGCACAGGTGCCTGCAGGGCAGGTTCGGCAACAATGAAGCCAGGGACACATTACCGACCACCGTTCTTGCCTGAACTTCGGAGTCCCTGAGGGCTTGGCTCCGAAGACAGTGGCACTCCACAACATGTAGTTCCTGAGTTTGAGGGTTTTGTGGTGCTTGGGGGCGGCATCAGGTTTAAGAGCTTGCAAGAGCTTCTAGACGGGCGCTACATTCTCTCACATATCTCACCGATACCGCAGCCGAGAGACTTTGGGAAGGAGCTCGGTTGCCGGGCTGCTCTGCCCCATCGTACCACCTTGCAGGATATCATCCTGAGCTAGATAGGAAACTGTCAATGTGGGGAGGCATGATGCATCCACATTCTATCTACATCAGAAGGCAGAAGAACTATCTGAATACTGCCTATCATCTGGACCATCTTGCGTGCCTTACATGAAATCTCCAAGTACACGTGTATTCCATCGCACATGCTGCATACCCTTGATGCTGTCATCTAATCTGCAGACACTAGGTGGAAGAAGTGCTGCGCATATGATACAGATCACCTTCGCATGCGCACCCTTTTGCTCCTTCTCCCAGAAGCTTTCAGAGTCGAACGTGTGATCGAGCATTTGCATTCATAAGGCACAGCACTGCGGTGTAGGAACTCAACTGAAAGAGTTCCTTCCCACACTGCGGGCTGCTCGCCATGCATCCACTCTCACCTAAGACTCGGTCAGCAAGTCAAGCTGAGCAGCGCGGGGATTGTCCAACTGCCATGGCCGTGCCCGGTCTGGATCCTGAGAACCTTACACTGCCTGACCAGAGCTTAAACGGTGCTTTGGCCTTAACCCAAGTCTGCCTATATGGTGAGCCGCCTAGAGGCTGGGGATGTCAAGGTGCATCAAAACCGGCACATGTGGATGGGCCCATCTCTACTTCAGGGTACAGGGGTGAATGCTCCTTTCCGCCATTCGGTTCATAGCAGGGTTCACGCAGTCCTGGTGCAGTGCAGGTTGCAGGTTCGGCAGATGCGGCCACAATTCAGAGAGCTACCAAAGTCCAAGCTCACACTCAGGGCTTCATGCCTAAGGGCCTAAGCACCTCAAGCACGAATGCCTGGTAGAAGTGGGAGCTCGCAACAGGATACATGCAACCCTCCGAAAGCTTGAGACTCTTTGAGCCCTCTGCCTTATTCCTGTTGCCAACCCCACCGTTCCTCTGACATGCTTCAGCTTTGCACGTTCGCCTCATGCGTCCACTGAAAGTGCATCCCCAGGCCAAGAAGTGAATGGTCCAATCCTTCGTGACACTTCCTGCTCTGGGTGTGCGCTTTGTCTACTGCATGAGTTGTTGCATGAGTCACCAACGGCCAAACGCTGACAATGGTGGCAAAGACATCCATGCCCTGAGAGAAAACGAACGTCCAACGACGTCCCGTTCCATAGTTCCAGCAGGACGCTGGCTGCATTGCAGGCAGGGTCAACTCGGACGTGTTCGCATACGACGCGCCCAATGTGTCATGACTGCGTCAAACCTCATCATATCCTGTCCACTGTCTCAGCTTGACATGAACTTGCCACTCTGGAGTCTTCCAACATCAGCTCGCTGCGCGTGTCCCTCAAGTCTTGGCGCAGGCTAGCGTGCGGGAAAAGCAAACTCGTGCGTCATGACTCACCATGAGCTGAACCCCTCACCGACGTGCTGCTTGGCCTCGCTCGATGCTGCTCGGCGAGACAGATGTTGAAGGTTCAAGATGCGAGGCAGTGTCTCAACAAAGCCTGTGTGTGCCTACCCCAGCTGAATCTGGAATATCTCTTTAGGAAATTTGGTACTTAGTAACTTTGCAGACCAACATGGGCGGCCGCATCCAGCCCATCCCCAGAATCACAATCGCAGTCATGCTGGGCATGTCACGCGCTCACTCTGTGACAAGCAGGTTCGGGCTTGCTGCGAGACACTTAACTGACTTAACTGTCTGGACACTTCCTATATGATCCCTGTGGTGCACAAGTCTATGCTTGGCTATTTTCCAAACTCCTTAAGGAGGCGTTATTAAGGGTTCCTGGTATCGGCCTTAGAAAGGGGTCGACCAGCACGGGCCTAAAAAGAAATGCAGGGCCTCTGCCCTACCGTTCAAGCGACCTTTCAGAGCCATGTTTTGGTGGTGTCAGCGATGGGCTAAGTGCACCTCTGAAACCTGAGTATGAATAAAAGGCTTCCGAATTCCCAGCAGTGATGCGTCAGGGCCCGATGGGCTGCCACGGGTAGCGCTAGTAGAGAGACTTCCGCCTCCATTGCGTGGCATGTTTGGCCGCGGCCGGGTCAGGCACCTTGCATGGAAAATTCTTGAAAGCAGGGATCCTTAGCATGGAGCCACAAGGAAGAGACCTAGAACGGCTCTAAGGAGCTCGGCCATCTGAAAATCACCAATCAATGCTCATCCTCTGCGGAATAAAGGACGTCACCTAGAAGTTTAATGGTGACTGCTCCCATGTCCACATATCCCATGATGATCTTAGAGACCTGCTGGCGTGACACTCACGCAAGGAGGCTTTCCGGGCTTTCCTACTGCCCAGCGCTAGATTTCCCAGACCCAGCGAAAGTAGAGTGAGTCTGGGGCACCAGAATCTCCAAGTGTCCAGTTCATCTATGAGGTGACAAACTACACCTGTGGTTTGCAGCGAGCCGTCATGAGCTCCAACACACAGGGCCCAGCAAAAAGCCGGCACTTGGCCTCGATGAATTCTGTGTCGGTGACCGTGCCTGCTCCCTGCATTGGTCCCCGTGGTGCGACTCCTGGTATCATCCTCCCTGAAGCCGCACATGCGTGCAGCATCCAAACGGTCGGAGGCAACAATAATTGGATTGCCGATCGTCCAAACCTTGTCGTCTCGGCTCTGTTGGCCCTGCCAAGCATGGGTGCTTCTTCGCAAGCGCGGCAGCGCGTCAGCCTGGCATCATTCACCAGCGATTGGATACTTCAGAACCTTGTTGCAAAGCTGCTGAACCCAGGATGCCTTGGGAGAGATCCTGAGAAAGGAGACCCCAAGTTTGAGACATTCCGAATGCATCTTCAGCGCATGCTACAAACCGTGCTGGGCCACGCTCTGAGTGAATACGGGCCCAGCCTATCAACTGCAGCTTCTGGTACCACTCCGGGTTCTTTCTGCTGTTGCATGCCTCTGCCTATGGATCTGGAGCTGAATCCTGTCAAAGCTGAAGCGACTTTGAGCACTCAGGCCTCGACCCTTGTTCCTGTACCGACTTATACCACCGGCGCATCAGTCGCTGTTTCTCGTTGCAGGCACTTGCAGGCCAACACATGGGGTCCAGACCCGCTGGCAAGTGAGTTTCCTAAGCGTGCACTTTGCAGGGTGTGTCGGGGATTCTTCAGAGATCTGACAGACGGTAGCTTCTCAAGATTGCCTAGCCAAGCGATGAATCAAGAAGTACACCGTGCCAGGTCAAGGTCTACCAGCGACTGCTGTTTCAACTGGGAGAGACCGCCATCTGGGACAGAGATGTACAGGTCAGCCTTATCATGAAGGCCTGGTGGCATGCCGCTGGCACGTCATGGGCAGACTGTTGAGTCTATGTATGAAGCTCGGCAGTAGCTTTTGAATACTGACACCTAAGAACTTTGGAGCGTCAAACGTGAGTTGGTTGGACCGATGCCTGTCTCCGGCTATTTCATTGAGAAGATCATAGACATCCCGGGTTTCACAGAATTTTCCCCGTCAACAACAGGACCATCGAAGCTGAATGAAAGATGTTGGTTGTCTCCGAGCCTATGCCATGTCATGCGGATGCCATGAGTCGTTGCTTTTTGTCTATGTTTTTTCAGAGCCAGCATTGGCTTTTCAGCCCCGTCTGCCCTGAGCCAGCAACAAGGAGGCAGGAGAAGACAGAGAGCGGTATCGTTGTCTCGTTGGCAAGCTTGGCAGACTTGTCCTTGAATGACTGATACCCTGCAGGAATCGGAACACTCCGCCAGATGACAGCATGGATCTGTTCAGACGCGGACTTCCATCGTGTTCTGAAGCGCTTTGCAAAGTCCTTCGCATTCTGAGGCTCAACCACTCCTTGCATTGCATCTACCAAGCACACTTGTGGCTGAGCATCCACCGCAGAGGCACTGCCAACTCTGATTCCCCAATGGGGAAAGGCCATGTTCGAATGGAACGAGTTGTCATTGGTCTCTCTTGATTGCTACTTGCTGCTTGACATCTAATGCCTGGCCCAGATTTAGGTACTTATGCGCTTGCTCTTCGGGGTATGGCAGCTGCGCATGATACCTCTGGAAATTTATCAGGATGAACGTGACGACACTGGAGTGCAAGGGAGCTGAGGTATTCCTTGGGGGCCCTTAGATTAAGGAAGACTGGGGTTTGCTAGACTAGCATGTATAGGGAAGCTTGCAACTTCTGAACGAACCTGCCCCCTTAGTGTCACCCCTCGAAGGACCTTCTCATGGCTATCTCATGCCCATGACTTTCGCCTCCACAAAGAGAAGCTGAGTATGCGTTTCGTGATGGGGCTAGTCAGGGAGGCCTGTAGGCACTTGGCCTGCATGCGGCGTGCAGGCCCTGCTGATCCAAGTGTGGGCAGGACAGCGTGGCATTGCGCTGTCATATCTTGTGCGGAGCTTAAGCCTTCATGTGTCATACAAGGCCCCAGAAGAGAACCTTCGCCCTGTGGCTACGATGGCAACGGAGCTTACAAAACCATGATCTCATGGTGGTCCCAGGATCAATCAGTGTGACTGATCTGGATAAGCTATATAACTCCAAATCCTGAAAGAAGGCCATTTTTGCATTGTTCCCTACACAAACCACCAATAGGGGTGAGTTGGGGTGAGGTCGCTGTAATTGATGTGCGGAGGCAAGGGCAGGTCTGCTGCCCGTGAAGCTGCTGGCCACTCCGACTTTAAGACAGCTTCCAATTCCTGCTGTGCTTTCATATCCTAACTTTTGTACAGCTTTGCAGATCCACAGAGCCTGCACCTCATGGACTCAACTGTGGATCTCTCTCATCGCCAACAGCAAGAGCTTCATCCACGACCCTGTGGAGGACATCCACAGCGTGCCAGGAAATGCTACAGCTGCGAATTGTAGCCAGCTCCAAGGGATGAAGGGCTTTCAAGAATTTCCAGACCCCCTTTTGGACCTAAAAATTGAAACCCCTATGGAATCCCCAGGATTCCTCCATGTAACACTAGGGTCCGGGTCTATTTTGCTTGCTTCCATTCTTGGATCCCAACTTGCGGTGGTGGTGCGCATCTTCTACGTTGAAAAGCCGTTTTGGCCAACGTGGCTTCAGATCATGATACAGGGTGTTCGGAATCGCAACCCTCCAAGCTTCCAGGACCTCATCCATGAGTTTATGCTCAATAACGATTCGATGCCCTCCTTCTAGGGGCGACAGCGGGGAGCTTGCAAGCAACTGCAAAGGCTCCCCTTTCTGATTGCCGCGTGTCAACAGCCTCGCACGTCTCCGTTTCGCGCGAGGTCCTGCGTACTTGCGTTAAAGAAGCCTAGGCATGGACATGAAATGAGAACGGACGCGAAGTTTCAACGCAAAGGCAAGCACAAATGCCCCATGCATTTGGGTCTGACAAGTCCAGAAGGCTCGCCCATCCTGCATGAGCCTTGCCCCAGTGCTCTGCAGGATTTCCCGCAGCGTTGGCATATTATTACGAGGCCTGCCTTGCAGGTGGGGCACCGCCCAAAACCCTACACTGTTCTACAAAACCAGGCGGAAGCTCCAGAGCCGTAAACCTCACCTCAAATCATCTCGTGCCCCTCCCGCTTTGCCCGCGAGCAAAAACGATGACTGCCCAGAATGCGGCGTTTCTGCGGAAGGCGGCCGCTGAAGAGGCTCAGAGCTGAGGGTTTGGAGCTTCTCTTAGGCTTCTATCTTGTTTGGACAACACCGCAGGCACTGCCCTTTGGGACCTGACGTTTAAGATGCTCCCAAGTGAGTCAGGATGCCATGGACCTTCTTGGGCAAGCGGCATCTGTGGCGGGATGACTGGCAGAAGCTTATTGCTGGAGTCTGGGCATGGCTCCCTTTCTTAAACTCTGGGTCTGCGACTGGAAGCCTGCCGCACAGGAGGAAGCTGGCGACGCCGTGCTTCCGCAGCTTTCAGAAAATTCAGGCCCACCAAAGCTAGGCCTCGATTGCAGCAGCTCGCGGCAGCGTGTTTGAAATCCTGACACTTATGACGTGGGTTTAGGGTGGAAGCATCTGTTGCAGAGGTTGGACCTTTAGAGGAAAGCACGGGGTTGTGTAAACGCGACGGGTCATACAGCCTAGTCTGGTGAAAACTTAGGCAAGGCCAGATTAGCAGGCCTTGGCAAGGACGCATTTCGTCAGCTCGGACCTTTGTGCTTTCAGTTTCTGCGCACGCTGCTCAAGAAGCACGCGGGCAGACATGACCGACATCCCAGCAAGAGCGCGTGAGCCTAGCTTCAGCAGCAACTCACCCTCGAAACATCTAAGCACTCAAGGAGTCCTGAAGACATGAGGGCCTCCAGCAAGACCTTTCTTGATGAGAGATTACTGTGCGCCTTGCACAAACGGAGGATGAGGCTGCTGCCAATGCGGAATGACCTTCCCTGGCCTTTGCTCGACCTCTTTGCTTCTCTTGGCACAGGCTTGCTCAGGCTCACTCCAGAGGCAAGCGCTGATGTCCAACTCCCCACAGTCTGAGCGTGCTCGTCCTTCTTCTAGCGAAGGCGCATCTCATGGCAACATAGCCGCGGACCGAAAGCTGTGTACGCAGCCTAGGGCCTCCTTTGCATCCCCCTGCGCCGCGATGCTCCACATGCTCATGTGCATGTGGACCCTCTGTGCCGATGCAATCAAGCAACCTGGGTGCATGGTGGTAGAATTCTGACCAGTGGCAACTTGGGAAGCCATACCCGGGCAATGGGTCTCGCGCCGAAACGGGCATGCTCGGCTATTCACGTATACACTTACTCACATATGCCTTTGCATGCAGCTGCAAGTTGCTCTGAGTTTTTCACATGGCCTCACTAGGCCCCCCTTGTTGTCAGAGCGTATCTCGGAGGCTTGCCTGCCTCCTCGACTTGCAGGAGTTCATGTGTCCAAGCGCACAACTGCAGGACTATGGCGCAAGCTGAACCCGAGATCGTAGGCCTAATCCGGGAGGTCTGAAGATGTCAGGGCCTGGAGCAAGGCTGCTACTGATGGGACACTAGCGTACATTTTGCTAAAGGAGAGGAGGATCGAGCTTGTGCCCACAGCAGCACCTCATGCCCTTCCCTTGGATCTGCAGTCTGCAGCTCATGCTGGGTGCTGTCGCCCCACAGCTGTGCTCATCGGCGAAGGCGCCTTGTAATTTCGTGCGTTGTTGGTCAGTGCACCTTAGTGGAAGCTTAGGTAGGGCCAGATCAAGGTGCTTACAGGTGATTGCCTACGAAGAAATTGACCCGAGCAGCTAGACTTTTGCCCTTTCAAACATCTTTTTAAATGATTTTTGCTCGGCAAAGATATATTGCAAACTTCACTCACAAGGCACCGGGGCGGACACGGTGCGAGGCCTTCATAGATTTGCGCACCAGCTCGACATCTAATCAACTGACGGCGCCAAGCTAAACACGCGGATTTCGCCTTTGGCGCTCGAGGAGCCCTCGCCAAGTTCATCACAGAGATCTGCAAGCGCAGATCCTGCCACTGCAGCCAGGCAGCAGGAAACCGCCCGGGCAGGAATGTCCGGACTCCAGACCAGGTTGCGGTGCAAAGATATGGGACTTGGCCTATTCGCTATTCCTAATTGTGGACCCGCATTATCATGAATTCCAAGAAATCCCTATGCTGGAGCGCCGAAGCAAGTATGTCCACCGACCCGCATCTGCCTCGGACTAGGCTGCTTGAATCAAGCCCCTTACGCACGGCAATGGCATCCTTCGCTGGGTGCCTGGGATCCACTTAACGGGGAACAGCACCCTCAAGGCGGAAATAGAGATCCCTCCTCAGGGGCTCAAGGCCTCTGGAGGCCTAAAAGCCAAGAGGCTCTCTCTATCCCTCGAATTTAAGCCTCCCTGCTGAGGGTTGAGCAGCTTGGGGTCTGTCAGTGGATCTTGTGATTTAGAAGCGAGTCTCGAGGAGCTGAGAGTGGCATCAGCTATGAGTGGGATCCCCTGGCATCCCCAACCTAAACCCATCCGAGCACACTGGAACCTACCTGGATGAAGCTTCACTTCGCAGGTCAACCAAAATTTGGCCGCTGGCTGGGCGTCGAGCCGGTCACCGGCATGGGCTCTGCATGAAACATCGACCATCTTGACGGCCAGGCAGATTTCGGCTTTGGGCTTTGCGGGCTTTGCAATTCAGCCATGTAACTATACCAAAACCGCTGAAAGTCAAATTCACCGCAAACGTGAAGCTCACAAGCTCTGCAAGGAGAAAAGCATGACCGCTTTCAGAGCCCTCCGCGGTCTAAGGCGTAGCTGCACATTATGGCTTCGGGCTGCCGAAAAAGAATCGCAGTTCGTTTAGCTGCTTGGCAGAACGAGCTTCGACAGCTCCACACAAACGTTTGGCTAAGCAAAGCCCTGCGGAAGCTGGTCCAGACGTGCTCTGTCTATTCAGCCGCATACGTCGTTAAACTGATGCACGCCTGTTTCTGGTTTTTGGCCAAAGTAGATCAAGGGTTGGCAGCCTGAAGCGCTGATGAAATGAGGATTCCGGGATCAGGCGGTGGGTCAAAGCGGGCTTCGGGTTCAGATTAGGGCGGATGGCCGACCAGGCAAGATGTCCCTAGACCAAGACCCTGCTTGGACCCGAGCATCCAAATGGACTTGTCCGGCTGTGGCAGAAAACGCATTTTGCCGCCAATGTGCAATGGCTGGTGACCAAGCGACTGATGGAACCCACATGGACGGTTGTCAAAAGTATGGTCGGTTTTTCGGTCGGCTTGCCCGCTAGAAAACAGCCTTTGATATTTAGGGTACCTAAAGAGCCTAAATCCTGACCACCCCGCCACATTGCGGCGCAGCACTTGCCGCATGGGCCATCGGGCTGTCCTGCACTTCCCTCTCGAAGACCCTCAACCCCAAACCCTGGATCTTCGGCCGAAGCCAAGATCCATCAAACCCCGAAAGTCGTGCCGGGCTGGTTTCAAGTCAAAGCTGCTAAATACAGCAGCACGCAGGGCTTTTGCGAGAGACCGGCCAGCAGTCTGCTTCTGCAGCTGCATTCTCTGCTGGCTACAGGCACGCGCTCTGTTTTTGTCCTGCTCGACTGCAGCCCATGCTTGCACCACCTTACAGACAACCTCATGGGACAGACGTTTCATGACGCCGCTACATGCTGCGCTAGAGCCTGGCCCGGAAGCGGAGCTGTTTGCCTGTCAGACATCTGACTTCATACCTGCAGCCACCAAAGACGGCAGGCGAGGCCGAAAAGGCGTCGAGAGCACACCACAAACAGATCCACAGCGTACGGTGCTCCCGCAAACCGCACGCACGATGCCCTGCCTGGGCAGTGATCTGGCAACGTCTATGTTGACTAGGGGGCGGGCTTGAACTGAACAATACAAAAAAATCGTACGCTTTCTGTTTTCACATCCTCCTCGTTCAGGCTACTTCCACCTGCATGCGAGAAAACGTATACTGGACCCTGGTCTCAGCCTCGTGGGTGGGCTTCAACTCTTGGTTGCAACAACCTGCACTGTGTGACGTCACCCACTGCACTCGACCAAAACACTGGAGAGTGGAGGCCTGGACACGTGTGGGCGTCAGGGCTACGTGCACGCCTGCGAAGCATCGAGTCAACTGACAAGCCACCCAAAACAACGCCGAATCTCCCCAATTTAAGCTGGAACTTAAGAATCTACAGCTCTCATATAAACATGGCCGCGGCGCTGTCGTGCCAATTTCCTCCCAAAGATGCACGTCCGAAATGCATGGTCGTTCTGGGTCGGTCCAGGGCACTGCTGCCCGTGGATTTCTAGCAAGTGCGTGATGGGCAGGGAGTGTTGGCCATTCTGATAAGCTAAACTACCATCCTCAAAGAAGTGGCGCACCCCTGTACAGTCTGCACAGATCCTAGCTAAGATGCTGGCATTCGCATCTGCAGAGCTTGCAGGTACATTGCCTGCATCTGTAGAACTCCAGATAACCGTAGCACGCGCTTGCCTTGCTGAGGGAAGCTGAGAGAGCTGTCACCGAAGACGGCGCAATGAGCTGAGGGCTAAGTCAAAAAGAGTCTTCCTGGCCAGATCCCCAAGTCGATTCGATTCCTTCTATCTTTGCAGAGTCTGCTTCATTTGGGGCCACCAACCGCCGATGCCAGACATGCGCTCACACATGCTCTCGGTCTACAAATTTGTAACTAAGTTGGACGTGAGCAGACAGCAGTGGTCCAACTGCGAAAGTCAGCGGCTTGCACTTTGCACCCCCTTGGCCACTCTCCATCACTTGCTGAAGTCGGTCTGGGAGAACTTGAAATGAGCACGATGGTGCCAGTGCTGCAGGTTTACTCAAGCGGCAGCTACCGGGATGAAAGCCGCCAGGCAGCTGAATGGTTACCGAAGAGTTTGCAGCAGTCCATATGCGTCTGTGGCACCTGCTCCAGCCATCCAGAGCCCAACAGTCTACTCTGAGGACCTGAAAATTGCAAGATTTTGGCTTGCAAACGGCACTGCAGCATGGTCCCTCCAATGGATGCAACCATCCTCCCAACTGTACTACGTACGAGTCTTCCTCAAGCGAAAATTTGGAGCCACCACCACCACAAGAAGCTTTGGTCAAGCAGCTGGTGCAGCCTTGCCAGCTGAAACATCTTTGGCTTAAAAGCTGGCGCGAGGCAACCAATAAGTTAGCGAAACGAGCGGATGCTGGACTTCACAACGGGGAAGGTGGGCCCGCAATGCTCGCGCAAGCCGTTCAAAGATCAGGCAGAGGTGCAGATGCAGGTGTTGTTGCTAGAAATACAATCATGAAATGGCTAACTTCCTTTGAAGCATGGCTCCTGCAAGTGGCAGTGCAAGCCTTTCCGCAGGCTGCAGCTCTCCCAAGAAACAATCGTGTGGCCGCCAACTCACGGCATAACCTGGGTCGGAAGACTCATTTTGCGCTTGCATGCAGTGTCTCAATTGAAAACGGTCCTTCAGATTCTCAAGGCCGCTTGCCTTGGACCCATGCCCTCATGCCATGCAAGAACGAAGCCTGTAAAGTTGCAAGGGAGCCGGAGTCGTCAGTTACCGTGATTGTGTGCACCCTCATGTGTGCTAGTATCTAAACTCCCTATTTATCCCCCTCATCGGACCCTGTTTAATCTCCTCAATCCGCCTGAAGGAGTTCACAGGATGGCTTATTTGGGCCGAGGTGCACGCTCCGCGCCGGCCGCAGACTGCACCACTACCAGCGACCATTGCTTACTTAAACTGCTTGAAAGGGGTTGCAGAGGGCACTATGTAGGGCTCAACTATTCCAACAACCACTGTCAAGGGAGACAAGTCAAACTACCAGTTTCTAGGATCGCTCAAACTGAAACAGCTTGCTACACCCGAAACCATGAAGTCTATGTCATGCGCTGTGGTTTGGGTCCAGCTGACATGAGTAAGCACGGCTGCGGCACGCGCACATAAGCCAGTGACAATCCCGTCGCTTTGTATCCGGTGCCTGGAAAAACAAGGTCTAGCAACATGCTGAATCTTTTTCTGCCTACCTCGCGCAGGTGCACGTCATTTCGGGTGCACGACGTTTGCTGCGGCTGCCATGCGGCCAGTCAACCCTAGTTTCTTCTTTGCTTTGGTGCGTGAGCAGGAACCCAGGATCGGACACTATGCTTCATTGGGCCGCGGTGTTCACAAGATGTCCGCAATCTGCGAGTGCCCTAGTTGTTCTGCAAGCTGCTTATCGAGGCGCTCCGCATGGGCTCCTGCCTTCAGCAAGGCCTTGACCACCTGCAGATGTCCTTGAATCACAGCCCATCTGAGGGCTGTGGAGCCATCCGCACTGCGGGCCTCAATCTGGGCTCCATCCAGCAGTAATGCCAAGAGCAGCTCTAGGCGGCCAGTGGCTGCAGCCTTCATGAGGGCGGTGTTGCCATTCTCATCGCGACTCTCCAGCTGGGCTCCCGCCTTCAGCAACGCCTCAAAAACCCTCAAGTGGCCATATGCTGCAGCGACAGTGAGAGCTGTGCCCAGCTGGGCTCCGGCTTTGATCAAGACCTCGGCCACCTTCAACTCATTGTAGCGTGCGGCGGACATGAGGGCTGTGTTGCCATCCCGATCGCGGGCCTCCAGCTGGGCTCCGGCCCTCAACAGAAAATCGACCACATGCGCAAGGCCCTGCATTGCAGCAAAGATGAGGGCTGTGCGCCCTTTTTCATCTCGGGCTTCCAGCGAAACTCCGGCCTTCGGCAACGCCTTGAGCGCGCTCACCTGACCCTGCTTCGCAAAAGCCATGACACAATTTGCATCGCAGGCCTCCGGCTCTGCTCCGTCCAGCACCAACGACCTGACTACGTTCAGGTGGCCCCTCATTACAGCCACTGTGAGGGCTGTTTCGCCAACGTCACTGCGGGCCTCCACCTGGGCTCCGGCCCTCAGCAACGCCTCGACCACCTCCAGGTGGCCGCTATGGGAAGCACACATGAGGGCTGTGTGGCCCAGCCGGTCCGGAGAGCTCGGATCCGCATTCTGGTGAAGAAGTTGCTCCGCACTGCTGTGTCCCCCTCTCCAATTGTAAGTAAAAGCCTCCCCCAACAGGTGCTGCTCCGCATCTCTCAGGTTTCGGCTGTGCGTGATGAGCTTGACCGAAGTGGAAACGTCGAATGCCAATTTGTGACCCGAGCTTGACAGCTTGTCGGCGAGGGCCGCCTCCTCTCGGTTTCGGATGAGCTCAGACGTGGCCATGGCTGCGAATTGTGGGCTCGCGACCTGGCAACAAAGCGCTTAAGCGAAGCGAAGCGACGGGCGCCGCTAGCTCTGGAAACTCGACCCTACTCTTGGTCCAAATGGTCCTGCAACTCCTTGGCCTCCGGTCGAATGCGGCGACACAAACACACTCTGTCTGGACGAAAGAAGCTCTCATATGGTGTTTCAGGGTCAAGGTCCCTTTCAGGCCTTGACCAGCTTCTCCACGTGCTCTGCCAAAGCCTCATCCAGGCTGCAAGTGCCCGAGCAGTCGATGCACTGCCACCGCAGCCGTGACCTCATGGCGAAGGCTTCCGGGCTCCAGTTGGTCATGGACTTGGCCCAAGAGGGCAGGCGGGAGAGGAGCCGCTTCTGCAACGCTGGGCTGGTCTGGTCACAGGTGCCCATGAGGTCCACAACCATCACTTTCGGAGACCAGAACCCGAGGCCCCAGGCTGCCAGCCCCACCGTTGGGATTTCATGGGTGGACAGCACGGACTGCGACAAGTTACGCTCACCTGCCATCTTCTTGTTGACCACTGCGATGACGGTTCCCTGTGCCCTTTCGCGCATCCCGAGCACGAAGCTCATGCTTGCGATGGACCACATGTTGCCTGCAAGCGCACTGGTCTGGGGGTCCTTGTAGCATGCGTCGAGGTTCGCGCTCGCCTCAATGGCTCGGCCCAAGAAGCTGTTGGGGTGCACGGTCGCGTGCTCTATGGCCTTGGCAAAGTTGGAGAGCACTGCCTGCGTCGCGCGGTTCTCGGGGTCGCCGTCCCAGAAGCCAGCCCAAAGCAGTGCATGTTGAAAAGTTTTGGTCAGTTCCACTAGCCAGCTCCTCAGAAAGGAGAGCGCTTGATATCGACGGAGCTTTTCGCCGGCCACATCCACGGAAGCTACGGCATCTCTGGAGACACGGAGGGTTTCCACCAATTCGTCTCCTAACGCGAAGATGTCGCTGACGCTGTCAGCGCACGTCTTGTTTGGAAGGGCCGGATAGTAGTCGAGAAGCCAGTCGGCTTTCGGCTGCAAGCCTTCGCATGCATGGGTGAGAGTGTTCATTAGGCCCCCCAGCTGCTGGTGGCAAGCGGATCCGCTGCCGCTCTGCCAGTCCTCTCTGATGCTGGCAATCCGCTCCCGAAGCTTCCGCTCCTCTGCCTCGGAGGCATCGCCGGGCTGGGGCTCAGGCTCTTCTCCGGTAGCGGGAGCCGTACTCGTAAATAGCAAAGTCCTCCTGAGGAGTCTTTGAAGCTCCTCGGCCGAGCTTTCTTTCTGCTCTTCCCAGGGAAACCACTAAAGCGAATCCGTATTCTCGCTCTTTGAGCGGATCCCGGTTGCAAGGGGGGCGATCAAAAGGAAGGAAACCAGGAGCACCATCACGGAAGGATCCTACATGGAAGTTTGTGGATACGCAGAAAACGATGAGCCGCTGGAGAGCACAGTGCTCTGCGGAACATGCAGCTAAAGCATCTGACTGAAAATGGCACATCACCTCGCAACGAAACAGCTGATGCCTCTGCAGCTGGGGTTGTGTCCATCGAAAGCCTGCAATGAGCATGGCGACGTCAAGATGCTTGTGCTGGACACCGGTCCAGTCACCCGTGCACCATACCCCCAATGCCCCGCGCTACTTCCGGTGTACACATGCCCTACCGAAATACTCGGCACCGCTCTGGTGAAGCTGGATGTTGCCGGTATGTTGGTTTGCTCCCCTTTGCAGCTTGGTCCGTACGACGGGTCTTGCACTGTCTTCCTAGGTCGTTGTCGATCTTCTTGGGGAAGCCGTTTTTCTTGATTCGCTCTCCCTCTTCCTCTGTCGCTCGTTCTCTCCTTGCTCCTCCATGCCGACATGCATATTATACATACACTGTTAAATAGCTACATACATATACAATCGTAGACAGCTGCATTGATTCCAATAGATGGATCTGCGGACGAACATCTGCGACATCTTTCTCCAAAACGCTCCGGCAACAGCGACAAACCCGCAATCGTTCAAGACTCGTCCACATATTCAGGCTTTGAAATGCCTGGATGGGCGTGACCCACTTTCCAGGCAGGTTTCCATGGCGGATTCGGCTGTTGGAACTTCAACACGACGGTGACGGCGGAGAACCTCCTTGTAAGGCATCGTCAGCGGGGTACCCCGACTTTTGGCCATGCTTTACATCCAGCGAGTAAGCAAGCTGTGCTAAAGTCGATTTGTAGAGGCGTCGCTTGCATAGGGCGGAACTCTAGGTTGCAAAACCGCAGGCTTCTTCTCAGACTCAGCGGCGGTGTTGTGAGCAGGACTTGTGATCTGAGCCGCACCAAGCGATGGCTGACTCCAGTTGCACCAAGCTCTCCTATTCACCTCTTGCTGACTCTGCCGGAACGCAAGTCACATCTTTTGTGCATTCTCTCACCGCGTATTGGCCCGACGACGCTTTGCATCTTCTGCCACCACCGCCAGCTCCTGAACCGTGGGTCGTGCTGGCGAGCATGCGTCGGAATGAGTATGGAAACCGCCCCTAACTTTTGCCGAGATTTGCTCGACAGGCTTCAGCACCATGTCTGCACAAACTTGAAGCCTCTTCTACAGAACTCTGAATTCCTAGTAAGTATGTAGTTCAAAGCAATTCTAATTCTACCATGTGGTCGTGCCCCCCGTGTAGGTATTCAATGGAGCAAGCTTTTTGCATAAAAGGGCGCAATCTACTAGCCTTGAAATGTCTTATAGCGTCGACGAAACAAGGCATTCGACTTGGCTTTGGCAATTTGGAGCCTGCAGACCCTGAAGGCCCTGTCCTCGCGCCCGCGTTTGCGTGCAATCTCTCGGTACTTGAGAGCCTCAGCACATGCGGGCTTAAAGTCTGGATGGCTGCAAACCAACTGGCAATGGCTTCAAGACGATTTATCGTCAACCAACTATCGAGCACAGCATCCAGGCCCGGAGCATTGGCGTTCTCTGGATCGATTTGCAGCCTCAGTGGTGCGCTGCAAAGATTTTTGCAGCCCATGTCTGCAGAACAACACCTGAGCCACGGAACGCGGCATCGAAGTCCCTGAGGGCCTTCAGGCAGCATCAAGGCAACTAGGTACTCAGTTTGTAAATCACCGCAGCATGATCTCTGACAGTTTGTGGCAGCTGCAAGCTCTCTCCTGCTCATCCCCAACCTCCAGCCGGCTACAAGCATACAAATCTTTCGGGTTGCAATCCTTCTGGCCTCGCGTGCGCGGCCGAGGTTTGTCAGCGCAGCGCCGCGTGCCACAAGGCCCTCCTCTGGAACGCAGAATTGAAATTGGATGGCTTTGCGGAAGTGGGTTGGTTGTCAACAAGTTAGGGAGGTCCTTGTGCGCGGGGCAAAGCTCCAGTGCAGCATCGTACCTGGCAGGATGGAGTAGCGGAGACTTACTCCCGCTCAACTAATGTACTTGGCCCGGGGTGTTACATCTATGTCTGGGGCTCGAATCACATTTCCAGGTCTTCCCATGAGTCCAGTAGGAATGCCGGTAGAAGATTCATCTTCCGCGAAACTTCCAGCTGGGAAATGTCCTCAGTGTCGTGGGTCAGGGACTTTAGACTTACGGCTGAAGCTCCGGGCTTCAAATTCAAAACTTGCAACTGTCAGGTTCGCCAACGTCCGAGGCAGTGGATTTGGAATCTCTATCTGTCTGAGACATCTTGCAGCGACAGCATTCAGCTTGTTCCGCACTTTCGAAAGCATTCTGATGCAAGCGATGCCATGTCAAGCAACTCAGTCCTCTAGATGGAGATCAGTCTGAGTGTGTCTGTACAAAAGGAAACCCTTGACTCCTTGGGTCGACGGGCGCAGCATGATCCCCAACGTTGCAGGGTATCATTTTGAAAGATGCGGTTGACAGCCTTCTCACATCATAACATTGGATTTCCGGCCTGGTCGGCGACTTTGCAAAATCCATCTTCTGCTACAGTACAGTAGGAATCTCATGTCGTCTTGGCAGGTGGGGTGCAAAGCGAAAGAGCAGTCAGTCGTGCGAGTGCGCTGGTACAACGGACTCTCTGCTGGCACTGTCACAGGCACGATCATATGTGCGAGGAGCCCTGGCCTCGAAAAACATGCTCCCACCTTTTGCTGCTGGGGATGACTCCTGATCCCGGCTCAAGATGGAAAAAGCTTTGGTTCAAGCACCGGCGTGATGACGTCTGGGACAGGGGATGCACTGCTCCCATTGTGCGGGGCCTTGCAAATCTACAAACAGCTGTTTCTGTGGCCAAAAATTCCGATGCTGAAGTTTGGCGCATAACCCCTACCCACCCTCACGCATATCCTCCACACAGTCATCAATACACAGTATTTACACACGCACACACACGCACATAAGAGAACCCTGAACCTGAAACTCGAAGCCCAAACATGCGCCGGCCCCTGGGCTCCGAAAGTGCCCCGGCAGCCAGTAGCGCCGGCACAAGCTGACCGGTCCACAGCTTGTGCTGAACCTTCACACAACCAACGATACTCGTAGCAGCTGCAGGTCCCAGAAGTACTTGTAGTCTTGGTGCTAGCAGTAACAGAAGCAGTAGCAGCAGTAGTGGCAGCAGCAGTGGCAATGGCAGTGGCACTGGCAGTGGCACTGGCAGTGGCAGCGGCAGCTGCAGTTGTAGTTTGTCGTAGTATTAGGCGCAGTCGTGGTGGTGGTCGTGGTTGATATTCGTGTTGTTAGTGGTGGCAGAAAGGCTAGTCAGACGTGCCGTAGTAGTAGACGGGCATTCCACCGGCACTTCACAAGTTTCGCGGCGGGAGCAGTCGTACTCAAATTTCTTGCTGCCCCATCTTGCGCTCAGATTCGGCGCATCATTGGGAGTCGAGCTGCATGTGCATGAGGTCACGAGTCACGATATTCACGATAGAGAGGAAGGCCACCACAGAGTCCCAGGGACGGGATGCTCGGGCTACTGGCATTGAAGTTTGGGGGTTCAAGGCATTGACCAAGACCTCGGGCGCCTCTTCGATTTCTGCACCAAGCGATTGTCGCACGCGCCTCGCTGAATCCACCCTCACATTTGCCGCTGATGAAAATCCTATCGGGGGTGGAGAAGGCGCTTGGCAAGTTTCATGTCATGAGTTTTCAGCAAACCTTTCACACTGCAGCCCCTTGGCTTCTGTCGGAAGTGAGGCCCTCGTCACTGCTCCCTTGCGGCTCCTGGGCACGGATCCTGCACCCGTGGTGGCCTTGAAGTGGGCCTGTGCCGGCTGGCTTGAAGCAAACATCTAGGAGTCTAGAACAGCAACTTTACAAGAAGGACCTGACAGGTTTAATCTGCCGCACAAGTGTGCGCATACAAGCAAACCATTTCGGGTTTTGGTTGGCCTGAAGCTAAATTGAATCTGCGAGTCGCTGGTTCTGGTTCAAAAACGGTTGTCAAGCAGGACAGGGAGAGAGGATTGCAAAAGGAACGAGTCCACGGCGGTAGAACTGATAGCTGGGGTGTCGCGGTTGGTTCAGTCTGGCTCTTGTGGCTGCTTTCTGGGGTTGAGGTTTTGGGGTCAGCAGGGGGCGACTTCTGTGGAGGGTGAATACGCACCAATTTAGAGTATTGCAACTTGTGACTGTCGGTGTAGTAGAGAAAGCTACAACGGTAGCGCTTTGGCACTAGTCATGATGAGAGCAAATCAAACACATTACAACCAGAGTTGAATGGCAGGGATCGGCAGGAAGAAGTAAATCCCAAGCCTGCTAGAGTCTGGAGTTTGAACATCGACCGTGAGGGCTTCAAAAAAACACGAACAATCAACCCAAACCTAAACCTGTAAACTCAAATGGTATACCACTATAGAGCTTGTTGCAGACAGTTGCTCCTCATCGCGAAGCTTGTGGTTAGTGTTTCTGCTCCAGCTGCTGTACATGCCACAGGAGCGACTGGGCAAGGAACCTCTCAAAATTTCCTGTTAGCAACGGCACCAGTCGGCATCATTGAATCGAAGCATACATATTTGCTGAAACGGAAATGCAGAATTTTGGAGGTCCCCCAGTATGTCTCCGTCATTCCCACTTGAAGGTCGAGCCTCCAGCGAGGAGACGGTCAGATCTGTAAAGGAATTGTATCTGCCGTTTTGGTCGACAAGTTTGGATGCCCAAAAATCAGGGTTGCGGAGATGAAAGTGTGCGCCAACCGAAACTGCACAAGCATGCAATACAGTCTATCGAATTGCCCCACTGGCGTTGTCTTCTGCAGCGAGCCGAGCTTCGTTTCAATGGTTCTTTTTTGCACTATGTAATTACGTACTCGTTTGCCGCTTGACTGTCAAGTTTGAGAACAGAAGCAAGCCTGTGGGAGGGCACCTTCACAGGTAGAAAACCACCGTCACCCTCAACGGTGTATGAGTTGGGTTGCTGCGGCGAGGGCCGGTTGCAACCCTCGCGAGCATCAAAGCGCCTTTTCTGGGCACCTCAAGGCGCTTTGCCAGCTTTCAGGATTGTTTGATGGTGCTCCCAGCACGCACATGCTGACTATGTATTGAACACGGCTGTCCTGCAATGAGATCTAGGACGGCTGGGGTCACATCGAAGAGAAACCCAATTAAATCAGCGGCCTTACCATCACTGCGGTTTCAGCAGTGACGCCATGAGCCGCATGCCACTCCGTTTGCCCCTCCGAGAGGAAGCAAGGAACGTGCGGCATGCCGAGTGGGATCCTCCGTCCATTTACGACTGAACCTACGAATAACCTCCAGAACTTGTCAGGATTGCGGAGATCGGAGATCCCTGGACGTGTCTTCCCAACGTGAGCAAGTCCCAACGTGAGCAAGCTCAAAGCAAAGAAGGCGGTTCCTCATGCCGATCTCAGAGGCTTCGAGGACACGATGGGGCAGTGTTTGCCAGGAGAGTCGGATGTGAATGTACAATCATTGAGGTAGGAGCACATCTTGACGAGATGTACATTATCTCAGGTGTTATTGGAACAACTGAAGCCCTGAAGCCTTAGGGCATGACCGCTTATTAGGAATGAGTGGTCGATTGCACCGGAGCCCGGAGCTCCAGGCACCGTCATTCCCGTTCGATAAGGTGAGAGGTGCGGGCAAACTACAACAAAAGCACCCCCCTTTCGAATCCTAGATGCGTCCCTTCATTATGGTCTCTCTGCTTCCTGTTCTTGTTGGCCCCCTCGTCACCCGGATCGGAGTCACTTAGGACTCCGTGAGGGACGGCCCTCGGCACGAAATGCTTCGTCGGCCAGCCGCCGTCGACAAACTCCAACACGGCCTCCAAAACAGTTGGGAACTCATCCAAACGAATCGTATGATGATGATTCTGACAATGATGGTGATGATCATCATGCTGGTTGCTACTATCGCTGTCTCATTGCTTTTCATCATTCTGGTCACCAACCAGTCACGCCAATTGGCAAAAGTTGCTTGAGATGCAGCCCCAAAACAAGGCAGCCGTGATGGTAGCATGTTTTCAAACAATCATTGTTGCAAATGCCTCCGGCAAACGCGGGAATGACGCGCGGTCGTTGCACCGGTATTACGTTCATACCCCTCTGTAACCATTCAACGTGCAGATTGCTGGTCGGAATTTCACTCTTTCGTGCTGTATAAGCGTGTGTTCAGTTCTCCATGCCGGTACACGGGGTCTTCTTTCCCGTGGCTCAGCACGCCGGCATCGTCACAACAGACTCCATCGAGCATGCCCGAGCCACGCCAAACGTGGAGCCTCGGGAGCTGAACAAATCGACTCAGCCAACGAAAAGTCCTCTGAATGAGGTAAAAATAATTGTGCGAGGTATCTTTACGGCGTGCGTCGGACAACCCCGACGTCATGGAGACAGAACGAGCCAAGCGGCACTGGCTGGCTCTGCGCTTTGCGGTCACATGCCTGTGCAGCAAAGGCGCGATTGCGAGCAGGAAGCTTGACATGCTCGCAGCCCAAGCACTCGTCACTCTAGACTGGGGCCCCGACCCAAAACTACGACAGGAGCGGATCTTGCGGGAGACCGGGTGGGTGCCTTCGGCCATGGCCTGGCATCGGAACTCGTCGGAACTCGCTGCAGCCTTGCATCCCGTGGCCTTGCTTCATCTAGCTTTCCCTCAACCGGGCAAGGCCAGCCAGCAGCATCTTTGCCAGCAGAGTCGAATGTGTGGGGTCGGCGGGCTCCTCGACCGCAAATTTGTTTTGCAGTGTCTCCACTACTAAAAGACCACGAAACTTCAGCTCTGCATGCCATGGCACATTGACCTCTTGCTTGCTTGGCACCAGAATCTTCACTTCCTCCTTTAGCCAGCAGTGGCTTCGAATGTCTGCCTCCGGATTCAATATTTTCTCCATCAAGACAGGGGGCCCTTCAAGACCGAACCCTCACGCATTGCGCAGCACGGAGTGTCAATTTTTAAGTCCTGGCCTAGATGTCCGATCAATGGGAGCTGTGGGGTAACTGACACAATAATTTGTCAGAGTCAACAGATCCAAGCGCCGACGGCTTCACACACAATCTTGCTTTCTGCTACATGGTCTTGTTGCAAACGCCAGGTTGCCATGGAAGCTCGCGCTTCACGATCTATGACCAGCATCTTGGATATAACGTCCTCATCAGCTGAGGCTTCTGAAAGCTGTGTCTCCAAACTACTCGCAGAAAATCCAACCCCCAGCAGTCCTTAGCCTCCGCTGAGACATAGCCAGGCATACCTGCAAACGTAAGCAGTGTCAGTATGGGCACAACGGATGGGACCTTGAAATGGGTTGTACAGTGGTGGACACCAGAGTATGTGCTCGTTCGCAACAAACCTGTTGGGCTCGGATGCTGGAGCGATGCTCATAGCCATCCCGGGACGCACTGCATTGATGCTAAATCACGGCAGCCAAGTGTCGATAGGTACCTGACTTGATGAGCTTGAAGAGAGCATCGGTTCGGTCTGCATCAAAAGGTAATGTCCTGCAAGCTGCCGGCCCTGGCACTTTCTTGCAGCACTTGAAGCCGTGTCTCCCATGTTCAAACTCGCATGCAACCATTGTCGCAACATCTTGACCGAACTGGAAAACCTGCTCACAGGGCAGCGAGCTCGGTCCCCGTTATCATGGCATATAAGACGCAGCCAGCAGCCCAAACGTCGACCTGCACCCAGAGACACTAAAAAACGGATGGTGGCTCGTAAACTCGGTTTCCGCTCCACGGACGGGCCTCGGGGCCCTGGTAGCTGCATGCGCGCTGCCTTTCCAAGGAGCACTGGAATCTCTGGATCGCTCTTATCGTCGGCTTGCTAGTCTGTGTTTTGCAAGGATCCGTTGTTGTCGAAAGGGATCCTCAACATCTTCGAATTTCTGCGAACAGCTTTCACAGTGGTGCAAGATCCAACCTGAAAGCGTATATGCTAGGAGGTCGGAGTCTGACTACTGCGGAGATAGCAAACCCGAGCACAATGACAAACGAAGCGGTTATCTGAGTCTTCAGCAACGGTCCGAAGAGTGCCTTGCAAAACCTCAAGCTTTAAACCTCAGTCCTCGACTCCTCGTGCCTTCACGCAGCCGGATATCTACAATGAGGGCCCAGCTACTGAACTTATCGGAGGACAGTGCTCATGGTTGTGAGCCCCCAGAGTTTCAAGCCCAGCGTCAGCAACTCAGGGGCAGCGTAGTTCGGCGAGCCTACGGACTCTGTCAGGGGGATTCCTCAGTAGTGGCAGTTGAGTGAGGTGTCGTCTGTCGGGCTTTAGGGAAGATTTCCTTGAGCAACGACTGCATCCAAGCTGCCCCACTCGAACTTTGAGGAGAGTCCGAAGTCCCCCAGCTTCACATTCATCTGAAGTCGCCAGCGAGTTGCAAGCTGTTGGGCAATACCAGTTACTATAGTTGCTGCGACTGGTGCGAGTTGCAGCTCTGAAACTTGGGGCGAGGTCGGCTATGGTAACAATTATGCAGTACACCGTGATGTCAAGCGATAACAACCCCCAGAGGTGCATTGGAATCGAGGAAGATGTTCTCAGGCTTCAGATCTCGATGAGCCACGCAATTCCTGGGATCAGTCTGGTCACAGGATTGTGAGAGTCTTGCACATGGCCGTCTCCAGTTCCGTTCGTCGTTCGTGGTGGTCAAAAGGGTACTTGTAGAAAGTAAAGGAACCCAGCAGTCAAGCACTTCGTGGATCAAACCAGGCATAGCTTCCGATGGCAGAATCCCACTGCATCAATGATCTGCCGGAAATAGCATCGCGCCTCCTTGTCCTGGAGTCGGTTCCTCAGCAGCTCATGCATGCTCGTCATCCCGAAAGGTGCTCCATTTTCTGCGCAGATGTTCTCTAAGCTCTGGCTAAGAGTCCTAAAGTCTCCATCTGAAACCAGGCAGCTGACTGGCTCAGAAACCTAGCCTGGAAACCTTATCTGCCTTATCCCACATTGGTAGGTATGCACTCGGGGCATGCGCTATGTTCTTAGATGCGCCGCCAACTGAAGCTGTATGGCGCACCGGGTGCACCCCTCAGCCATTCCAAACACTGAGCTGGGGGAGTTTTCACTTCGTGCCTCTCAACGAAGGGAGCGAGGCACCGAGCGATGATCAGCTCAAAGAGGTCGCCGCCTGTGCCTCCTCGGCGCAAACACTTCAAGCCAATTCGCAAAGCATCTTCCCGACTCAGCAGGTGGCTTTGCGGCTTTGCGTTAGGACTTGCCCGAAAGACAGGCTTGCGAGAAACTCTCGCCGCAGATGAGCTTCGTTCCATGAAGACGAAGACTTTGCCGTCACTTTCCTGTGGCGCACCAACGGGCACTAACATCAAACTTCGTCTACTAGTAGGATTTGCTTCAGCCATGGAGGTTGTGCTCCCAAAGCGCTGGTGTGCTCCGGGCTTCTGGCGTCTTGACATCTCACGGATTTTCCAGTCTTTCTGAAAGCAAGGAGCAATCACTTCCATAAGTTGGATGATGTTCGGGTGCCGAAGTCCACGCTGGTTCTCGATCTCACGCTGAATCTTGGCCTGAGGAGCGGTCAACAGGTCACCACATCCTGCAGCATCATCGTATCCCGCACTTTTGTGTGCAATACCGCGATGCGACAATCCGCTCCTGATAGAAATTGCGGGAAAAGAGGCAATGGCGAAGTGGTGAAGTTGAGAAGTGGTGAAGGTGAGAAACGCAGGCATGTCTGACTGTTGGTAATTCGCAGCCGGTGCAAGCCCTGCTGATCCCTCATTGAAGTGCATGGTCGATTCTAGGCAGTAAGCTAGCTTGCCAGCTGCGCAAAAATTTGAACGAAAATTCCCTCGCGCCGTCTCTTACAGCTGCGCTTATAAATCAGTGTGTAGAGGCCACGTGGGCCAAACCCGGTGATGTCCTTTGTTTCCAAGCTTGAGGTCGGGGCTGGGTCCATCCGGCTCGTGTTGATGATCTTCACTGCAAGAGTGTCACCAGTCTTCACGTGCTTGGCCATGTTGACACTTGCAAACTGGCCACGACCTGAGCACGGGGACTAATGCCTTCAGCATTGACGCTAGGCTTCCTTTTGACTGGATTCATTGCCGAGCGACGTCTACTGACCTCACGGGCTACACACACTTGCTGACCAGTCATCCCGTGGGATGCTGCTTGTGTTAGGGTTACTGGGTCCTGTCTTTTGTTTCGTAATCATCACGTCACAACATCGGCCGACTATGACTATGAAACAACGGCTTCTTGAGGGTATAAATTTGGGCGGCCATCGCAGGTACGTGAAGAAGGCGTCCTTTCTTCATATCACAGCAAATCTGGACGGTCTTTGTTAGGCAGCGCAATCCAGAAATGCTCGCTGCCCCCCTGCTGACATGACTGCGGAAACGGTAAATCCTACATCCTTAGGAACAGGANCTTCATATCACAGCAAATCTGGACGGTCTTTGTTAGGCAGCGCAATCCAGAAATGCTCGCTGCCCCCCTGCTGACATGACTGCGGAAACGGTAAATCCTACATCCTTAGGAACAGGAGTTGCGCACACACACGCAACCGGCTGAACCGGTAAACAGTATTTAGTGCAGGTCAAAACTCTCAGGTTGTGTATTGGCAAGTCGTGTTGGAGGCAACTGCTGAGGACTGTCCAAATGACATGACATGTCACTCAAGGCTTGATTGCAAATGTTAGAAAGGACGCCATTCATTCAGAAAGCGTGGCTTGTTGCTGGGGCAGTTCACGGATCAGTACTTGTAAGAAATTAGGTTGAGGCTTTTCCAATCGTCAGACTGTAAACTCTTCTTCACGATGGTGGAATAGATCGGTCCATAATCAGTGCAACTGCATGGCATTGTATGGCATTACACTACAGAGAATGATGTCGACACAAGAACATCCTTTTGACTCACCTCCGGTGACGAAACTCGTAGTTCATGCAGGCTGAAAAATGAAAGCTCAGCAAGATTAGAGCTGTTTGTACTTGCTCAAGGCGTACGGCTACGCTTCCTCTTTCGAATGGGTGAGGCGCTCTCAGAGGCCACCCTAGGAGAAGAGCTCGATGAGACGGCTGCAGCCGTTGACAAATTGGTAGTCTCCAAGGTACTGTTCATCTGACGCAGTGGGTTAACTCTGGATTGTATCCACGCAGTAGTGACTGGAAACCACTCCCAGTACCAAGTCTGGGTGTCTTCAGTCTGCTTCCAACACCAACGCNTAACTCTGGATTGTATCCACGCAGTAGTGACTGGAAACCACTCCCAGTACCAAGTCTGGGTGTCTTCAGTCTGCTTCCAACACCAACGCCAAACAACCAAGGATGCAGGAGGTGTACGAGTGCGCTCACGAGATGTTTCCATGATGACTTAGCTGGCGCGTGGTATGAGCAGTGAACAGCTGAAGCAGGGGCTCGGAACTGATGCATCTAACATGGGACGAACAACGATGATCAATAGGTGTATGAACAAAGGCTCCTAATCAAGCACTGCGTCGCGAATATGAGGTGGTCAGACTGTCGGTCAATGTGCAACCAAGCACTATAGAAAGCAGCTGTTTGATGTCGTTCTGGGCCATCACTGTTGGGTGCTTGATGTGACACTGTTCAGAACGAAATATCAGCGGTGCACAATGATGGTTNAAGCAGCTGTTTGATGTCGTTCTGGGCCATCACTGTTGGGTGCTTGATGTGACACTGTTCAGAACGAAATATCAGCGGTGCACAATGATGGTTGAGTTAAAGATCGAAGTCGAGGAACTCTTCAATGGCATCACTGCAGATAACATGTTCAAGCTCAGCAGGGGCCTGGTAGAAAGAATTACATACACACGTAACAGGCACAGGCAGTGCTGGTAGATTTAGACAAAACGAAGATCATGAAGAAACATATTGATTGGCCTTGTTTCAATGGAGGCTGCTGAGTTACTAGGCTCAATATCGCATCGCTTTTTCACTTCTGCTTGAGAACATGCTCCACTAGGTGGAGCGTCGAGGCAAACCGCTTCTTGGGACTGGGCTTTTCTTTAACAAATTGGTCGCCATGTTTTTCAAAAAGTGCAAGACAAGTTGTGCGCGATTAGGTAAGAAGAAGTCATCTTGAAGGTGATTCGTTTGCTGCATCTGCCGGCGGAACTTCTGCTTGAAGGACGGTATGACCTTGATCCTAACGCCGTCTTTGTCCAATCATGCGGAGCCGGCGTTTCTGTCGGACTGGAGTCTTGGGTAGTTCATGTAAGGCACATCGTCCGCTAGAAGCTTCAGAACTCATTGCGCGGCCAATGCTGGCAGAATCTGGTAGTAGGTCTTGATCAGATGCAGAAACTGCCGAAGCGGAATCCCCGGAATCCAAGCTTTGGCTGCACAATTCAGCACCATATTCACTCGACAAATCGAAGCTTCCATCCGAGCATTGATTCGCACTACAAGGCTTGAGCAGCAAGAACTGTGAATGAACACGTTAAAAACTTGCACAGTTGTACAACTTGAAAGACCTGGCCTAATGGACTGACAGGCAACGCAACCAGCTAAATGTTTTCTACTGGTCGCAGTCAGGTGCCGTGCGTGCAAACTGAAGGGGTGAGAGCGATTTGAGGCAAGTGATCTGCTGGGTATACGGAAGGTGTTGGCCCTCCTGTCGGAGTCGAAAAGACGAAATGCGAGGGGCTTTCCCGGTGGTCAGATAGATCTGATGCAGTAATGCCCACTTGACCATGTCAACCGTATAAGTCGTGTCACAATCCACAAAGAAGTTCATGGTTCGGTCGTCAGTGACTCTATCAGGCGGCACCACCACCGTCAAGCGCAATCTGTGGGAGCTGTCTGGTAGCCCTGCTTGATCTGTTGTGCGTTTCATTGCGAGGCGAACAGGGCCGTTCTGCTTGAACAGTAAGTTGCTTACATCATTGACATGACACAGGAGAGACAATGTAGATTCTCATGAAATGCGCAGCTGCATGTTGCACTCTTTTCTGATGTGTAGCAGTCAGCTGTTCAGTCTTGTAGTGGGTCAACTACTCTGAGCANATGACACAGGAGAGACAATGTAGATTCTCATGAAATGCGCAGCTGCATGTTGCACTCTTTTCTGATGTGTAGCAGTCAGCTGTTCAGTCTTGTAGTGGGTCAACTACTCTGAGCAAAGTCATTTCAGGAATCAACGATGAACGGAAGCGAAAGCGATCATCGTTAGGACGATGAAGCCATTCCACGGTATCGTATCGAAGCTGTGCAACACGTAGAAGGCGGCGGGTGTTAACATAGAACTGGTTGAGAACTGCCCTCTTAATGGACTGGAACCAGCTTCTGCAAACACCGGCAAAACACAACACATGGGGGAATGCAGGCGCGTCATAGATCAATGTGCCAAGAGCAGTGGGTCCTTGAATGAAGTAGGGAGGTACATCGGCAGGAAATGGGATACCCCGTTCTTGGCAATCTTGTACGAACATCTCAAGCTCACAGACCATGTCGTTTCCATGTCGTTGCAACATTGTCTCAATGGGCTCTGTCGGATATCCCTGAGGGTAAGAGTAGAAGAAAAGTAGATGTCGCCTGGTGGTCAGAAACGAGAGCACACGGTCAATCGTAATGGTCAAGTCGCACATGGCAAGAGGTTCGCACAAGTTGTAGCTTGATCCAACAAAGTAGTCTGTGGGACATACAGTCAGGAAAGCATCCAATAAGCAATCCAATAAGCAAGATGTGCTGATTTCTGCAAGTTTCACAGCTGAGTAACTGCATCGACTGCACGGACAGTCTTTTAATCCATTCCTCTCTGAGTCACACTCGAACTGAATCAAGCGGTCACTACTGATGGGTACAGGTTGAGAAGGCAACGCCACCAGTCTACATATTCAACAGAGCGACTGCGAGACCTCGAACGAGAGCGAGATCGGCGATTGAATCGAAGAATGCCGTTAGGAACCACATCTCCAACAGCCTTCGCACAGAAAGCTTTAACCGAATTAAGACCACTAGGTCGNCGAACGAGAGCGAGATCGGCGATTGAATCGAAGAATGCCGTTAGGAACCACATCTCCAACAGCCTTCGCACAGAAAGCTTTAACCGAATTAAGACCACTAGGTCGAGGATCTTCAGAACCGGGGGGACTCTTCGGCAAAAGTGGCGGCGGCGGTGTCACAACAGTAGCCAAATCTGGTCTCCAAATAACGCTGCTCCTCGGAGGTCTGTAGGGCCTGGGAATAGTCGGAGGGCCTCGAGGTCTGAAAGTGGTGCACTCTTTGACTAAGGTCTTCGGCATAGCTTTCGACATGGCTTTTTGGAGTGGCCCATCTCGAGCGGTATTGTCAAGGTTTGCAACAACGATGTCTTGAAGCCGGTCCATGAAGACTGTTCTGCACGAGTTGTTGGTGAGCACTCCATAAAGCACATTCAACTGTCGAGGCGACAATGTGCTGAAGATATCATCCATCTCATCAAGTCGATCACCATCTCGGTGTACATGATCATTGCTGCTACCAGACATGCTAAGGGCTAACAGGAAGCCGAAACAACCTGCATCAATACAAAGAATGAAACAATAGAAGCTGACACTGCATGCGGATCTGTAAGCTATGTAATTGCAAGACGCTAAGTAGCTCTTTCAAGGAACACACTGTTTTGCCACGATGGAATTTCAGCTGAAAGCATTATTGTTGTGCAGGATCGACAGCGTCCTTATCCATAACGACAGCAGGGGCAGGCTCAAGCGTGAGCAACTCATTCCAATCCGGTCCCCACTGTTCGTCGTTAACTTCACGCACTGGAGACAGAAGATAAAATCTGGACACCTTAGCGCTGGATTCTCTGATTGCTCATCGTTTGTCCTTGGACGGGGACTTGATCAGCTCATAGTCCCGTAGATTCTGCACTTCATGAAAAGTACTGGCTGATGGAGATTTTGAATGAACGCAATTGAGGGTGCCGCTGACAAGAACACCGCATTGATTCTTGGAATGGAACGCCAACTTGCTTGTAAGGCCGGCTGCGACCGTGTCATCTACCTCATAAGCAGCGCGGCCGAAGAATCCATATGCGGTATCCGAAGGTTCTGCACCAACTGTTTCGTTGCATGTTCTGAAGACTCGACCGCTCTTGAAAATGCTCATTATAAGGACGCTTCGCTGCATCCATGCCACCATCTGTAGGCACTTTGACCAGTTCCTAATGCAGACGACGGGGGGCCTGGAAACTTGTCAGTGTCAATCTGCCACAAAATAATGCGGTTATGAAGCCAGGCTTTTCCAGGTTTGGCGAAGATCTGCTCATAAGGAAGCTTCACTACTATAGCTTGGCAAAAGTTTACAAGGACTGAAGGCTGAATATCCCAAGAGAACACATCAGTGGGAGCAGGATGCTGTACTAAACGCAAAAGGAAGCGAATGCAACGAGTGAACTCATCACGAGGTACTCGGGTCCAAGCTTTGGTCTCTTCCGCAAGAAAAGCAAGACGACCGTTGTAGTACTTGAACAGCTGCAAATCGGGTAATTGCCAAAAGTTTGCAAATTCACTGTCTTTGGCATCCTGCTGTATCATGGCATTGAGTGTAGCTTCACTCAGTCGAGCTCGACGAATCGCCGATGCTGCCGCAATTCCCTGAGGATCACAGGCTGAAATTGGACCTGCGCTTGACATCGCCACTGTGTGCGCCAGCATCTGTGGTGTCATTGGTCCAGAATCATTACTAGACTGTGGCACTGT
>BGNK01000991.1:115238-143769 GCA_003297005.1 Symbiodinium sp. clade A Y106 | reverse complement strand
CGGGTAACGGAAGTGTCGAGTAGTGACGTTGGGTGAGTATGTGCAGGTGGCAGTGTTGGTGAGACTGGTGTCTGGCTACCAGGTGAATTGTTCGAGGGAGGTGAAGGTGAGGGAGGTGGCGGTGGAGGTGGCGGTGGAGGTGTAGTGGAAGAAATGCCCGGTGCAGGTGGAGTGGGGCCATCTACTCGAAGTGTGCTTGCAAAGAAAGGTGATGTCTCGGGTGGGATGACTTGTGGTCGTGGGTGGTATGGTGAACGCACAGCAGGGACAACTTCTGGTGATGCTTTTGGTGTAACTGCATTACCAATAAAGAAACTTGGTGGTGTAAGCCAAGCATTTGCAGGGAATTGAGGATTTTCGGGATACACAGCACTCGAAATAGGTGAAATCTCTGTAGCAGTAGTATGCGTAGCTCGGGTGGCTTTGGATCTTCGGGAAGGGCAGCGGGATCTTGCTCTTCGGCGAAAAGATCTAGAGGAAGAAGGGCGGGATCTTCGAGTTCTTTGTCGTCGATGGTTACGACTACGACAATTGGAAGTGCTACGAGACCTGGAGAGCTGTCGATGACGACGGGGCTCTGAGGGCCTTACAGCAATAGTTGCAATATGTGGGGCCCGAGTGGGTCTAACTCGACGCAAAGAGCCAGGTTCGTAATGTCCTGCCAACAGTGAGAGCTGAGGGGCTGGAGTTCGATGTTGATAGTCCGGCTCTGCATGAAGCATAGNATGTGGGGCCCGAGTGGGTCTAACTCGACGCAAAGAGCCAGGTTCGTAATGTCCTGCCAACAGTGAGAGCTGAGGGGCTGGAGTTCGATGTTGATAGTCCGGCTCTGCATGAAGCATAGCAATATATGGTGAAACCACAGGAGCGGACAATGTTGACGGTGATCGGACATCCTCGCGATGTCCTTCTTCATGCTGCTGAAAGTGGAAATGATAATTTGCCATGGCTCAAGACACAAAGCGAAGGTTGTGANAAACCACAGGAGCGGACAATGTTGACGGTGATCGGACATCCTCGCGATGTCCTTCTTCATGCTGCTGAAAGTGGAAATGATAATTTGCCATGGCTCAAGACACAAAGCGAAGGTTGTGATACAAGGATGTAAAATGATGAGATGGTTATGAAGGCTACTCCTTAGCTCCTTCACTTGGGGTCTTTCATGGAGCTGTCCAGCCAGGAATGGGGGCTCCTTCTTCAAGGGTGTCACACCAGGCGTGCTCATCCGAGCTTGATCCAGGAGAGTTAAGTTCCAATGGTATACTCGGCAATCGGGGCCTGATTCATGTGAGGCCGCTGGATCTCAAGGCTCATGCTCCAAGGAAAGGACAGTTGTATTCAGGGATAGCCAGATATTTCAAGGAACCCCCCGCAGACCGGGAGTCCGACAGCGCTTTGGCAGAATTACTGTCGGGAATGCACACTTGCTGACCAGTCATCCCGTGGGATGCTGTTTGTGTTAGGGTTACTGGTTCCTGTCTTTTGCTTCGTATTCATCACGTCACAACATCGGCCGACTATGAAACAACGGCTTCTTGAGGGTATAAATTTGGGCGGCCATCGCAGGTACGTGAAGAAGGCGTCCCTTCTTCATATCACAGCAAATCTGGACGGTCTTTGTTAGGCAGCGCAATCCAGAAATGCTCGCTGCCCCCCTGCTGACATGACTGCGGAAACGGTAAATCCTACATCCTTAGGAACAGGAGTCACGCACACACACACACAGACACACACGCAAAGAGCTTTTTCGTCCCACCGAGCCACCTAAGAATCCGCCAATCTCATAGTCCCCAAGGACAGTGCCCATGAAAGAAGTCATCTCTCGGCTGCAAGTTCCAGTTCAGTCGTCACTTCCGCGGCTGAGATACCCAATGGCTTTACTGGGTATTCGGAGCCGCGTGGGGGTTCAGGGGGACATGAGCTTGGGCCAACAAGTATCTTCGAGATGCTGCACGTTGCAAAGGTGCTTAGTCCACATCTCTTGACCAGTGCTCATGCAGGGATTTTGTCCTGACTGCGCAGATGTCAGTGGAGAATCCAGCTTAGTAGTGCTGACGGTTTGTGTTGGTTGTGCCAGTCACTGCCTAGATCATCTTCTTGCACCAAATCGAACCTTCAATTCTAATTCCGAGACATACTGACATTTGCGACACAAAGACCATTTCCTGCAGAGATACTGATACTAACCTCTGCTACCATGGATCTAGGGCTTTCGTTTCTGCGGGTCACCGCACCCCAGTGGCTGCAGGGCCTGCAGCGCTGCTTTGGCTGGGCCAGGAAGTGCATCCAGCTCGTGGGAGACGAACTCCGCCTGCCGGTGTTGCAGTCAATCGCGACACCGCAGAGTTCCACCGAAGATTGAACCAAGCACCTTTTGACACCAAAGAGGGCCTTACTGCAAGTAAGTATACACGAAGCGCACCAGTGACAGGATCTCTGGTCAGGTTGAAATTGCCTTGCATGCTTCTCATGTTTGGATATTAATCTGGTGCCAACGTGACCAAATTCGTTGACGCGTCTGCCATATCATGCTGCTTGATGGCCTCCAGGTCTGCGAGCAAGGTCTTCGCCCTCTTGCAGAAGGGGCAAGCCCTGCATGAGATTACGACTGCACGTTCTTGGGTTCGCTCAATATCATTACATGTTGCTACGGTGGACAAGTCTGGTGCAGACAAGCCCCCCTTTTCTCGTTCGATGACATACAACTCTACCTTCATCACATGTCAGCACTTCTGCTAGTCAGCCAAGCCACTGCTTGGAAATCATGAAGACAGGGTGAGCTTCCTCGGCCGTCGGATGCAGGCAAGATCTATAATTTGTTGCCGCAACGTCACACCAGACGCTGTTGCTGCAGCTCCGAGCTGAGAAGCAAGAAGCCCTAAAATGCCACCAAGAGTCACAAAGGTCCTTCACCAGCTTGTCGGCATCCAAGCTTTCGGCGAAGGCCTCTGACCACCAGGGAGGGCAGTCGGTAGGGCCGAGGATTCCAAACGCCAATATTGTGGGACAACATGAATGAAAACCCTAAACTGCGAGATCAAACTGTCCTCCGTTCATTAGCAAAGGTAAGGGTAGCGATCATAAACCGGGAGCGGCCAAACATGCTGCGAGCAACCGCCAATACTCTGCCGGCCCTCACTCAAAGCCGAGTATCCTCCAAAGGTGTGGAGGCAAAGCACCTCAGCACAGCTGCTGTCCTTTAAGGTATCCGTTACTCTCAAACTCCGGCCGAATTGCACAGACTCTAGAGTCTCTAGAGCCTCTGAAGACAGTCTGGCACCAGGGACCTCATGAAGGCTTCTCCAAGTTGGGTTCCAGGGATGCCAAACTGCCCAAAACGATAGCCTTCTGGCATGACATGAATGTGGTTGCGGAAGAGTCACCTAGCTAACCCCACGGCTACTCACGATTTCGCTGTTGGATATTGGCAGCAAGCTCGGTCCTGCTCACGATTCTAGCATTGAGGAACCAATTGCGGACGTAAAACCGCCAGCTGCGCGCTGCACTCGGTGCAGGGACACTCATCCAGCGTCGGACTGCTAACATGACGAATTCAATCATGCACAGGCTTTCCGCCTGTGGGGTGCATTTCGCAGTTTCAGCTTGCATGTCTTCAGTCCGGAAGCGACATGGTCTGCCGAAAGCCTGCATGCTATTCCGATGGCCGGTGCATTCAGGCCATATCTGCCAGTCATAGTCGCATGTTTATATACCCAGCTTTGAAAGGCGTGCTGAGCAGATATTGGCGCGGCGTGCAGCAGGCAGTTCACAAGCTGATAACCCCGAACCCGGACCTTGGATAGGGACCTCTTCTAACTTAATGCGTGGATCTCCGCTGTGGAACTAAGAACTTCAAGAACAGAAACCCCAGGAATTAGACCAGTAGTTTCAAGATGCATGACTCTCAGCTGAAGAATGAGAAACGCTTATCATGCCATGGTCAGCATGATCGCATGATGAAGCGGTGGTGATGATGATAATGAGGAGCTGCAAGATTCTAAGTTGGAAGATGAGGACAGGAGGGGATGGTGATGCTGATGATGATCACGATCTACCAGATGGTGATGACAATGGCGGTTGATCTTCGACCTTCTGATGCTTCTGGTGCTCGTACCTTGCAACATTATTCCTGCACTCAGAGATAAGATGAGTAACGGTAGCTGCGCAACCATCAAACTTGAATCAAACAGTCGCGCCGGCAGGACCACTCCAGAGCCCCCTTCTGATCACCGGAGCGGGCCATGCCAAGACCTTCGCGGACCTGGAATTCAACGGTAGGTCTTTGCGCAGAGAATTACTGCACCATGCTGTACTGGGTGCTCTGCACTTCCGCTCGTTCAAACTGGAGCTGGTTGCGTAACATAGGCGCCTTAATAATTAGAATAGGGTTTTGGGGCCCATTATACTAAAAAGGAACCCCCAAAATAGTATCAGTGATTACTAAGGCCCCTATAGTAAGGGCTCCAAAGGTAGCTGTCCCTTGAGCAACTGACGCAAGTCCCTGGCTCGTCGATCTGCCCAAGCCCTGCCCTGATGCCGACTCAGGCGATGCCCACGCCTTGGGCCCAGTCATGCAGGGATCTGTCAGACATATCTTGTGCTCGTCTGCTCGTCTGCTGTTTCGGACTTCTCTTTTTCGGGAGTGGAGGCTCGGCAACAGCTGTTGCCCTTGCATCGCTAAGAGCCCGGTGCTTTGCAGTGAAGTGCACCAGACTGAGTCGAGGGCGACTTGGAAAGAGAGCCTGTCATCCAAGCATGGTTCAACGTGCTTGACCACTGCACCCACATGCAGACCCGAAGGCTGGGAGGATACACAAGAAGCACGCTGCCTGCTTCTTGAGCCGTTCGAAGATCGACCTCAAGATTTTGACGGCACAAGCTGGTACGTAGTGTTAAAGACCCAGAGCTATCTAACCGTTTTCATCAGGTCCTGCTACCAACAATAATTCTGCTGCCGCATGACTCAACTCCCCAATCATAGGCGATGCGATTGACGACGCTTGTTCTGAGAAGCTTCATTGTTACGAGAGGGGGTGCAGAACGTAATCAAGGCCGGGTTCAACATTAGGCATGGTGTGTTGAGACTGAGGCAATGCCGCAGAAGGCTCAGACGGGCTACATATTGATCACGTTGGGTCACCAAATCAAATCGGGCCCGCAAGACGTAAGATCCAGACGAGGCTGCCATGGAGGCGACGGATTCCTAGCTCCCGCGCCTCATGAGCAGTTGTGCTCGTCAACTCAGTGAAGGGATGCACAAAATCCCACTTCGAGCATCACCAGGAGCAGAAGATCTCGATAAGACAGAACGGTTCAAACGATAAGCCAACACCGCACAGGTTCCCGACCAAGGCGAGGGAGGGGTGGCCACGGCTGGATCGAGCTTCTGCCTCGAGCTGCTTAATTTTTATCTGGAGCCCTGTTTGCCCGGTGCTTCGTGGGTTAACGTGTGAAACCTGTCAAGCTGAGGTAGTTCTGCACGAGCCAGCATGCAGGCTAGCACAGTTCTGGCTGCCTCTGCAGAGGCTTCACATATTCTGTGTTTCCACATTTTCGGCTAATTCATTAATTGGACCTGAAACCGCATTGATAAAGCGTGCACGCACCAAAAGGTACAGGGACCCTTTCAGCTTTGCACCTCTGAACCCCAAGGCCCCAAAGCCCGAGCTCTCCGGCAGCTGCTGCCCGATGGCTCGGCGCGGTGCGGAGCGCCAGGGCTGCGCCGCCCTCGAAGGCAACAAACATGACATAGTGATAATCATAAGAACTCATGAAGCTGCTCAGAAGCTCAACGATTTGGTTGTTGCGCTCATCCGCTGGGACCCGCGAATGGCAAGCAGGCGCTGCAGTCTCAGTGCGTGCAGGATATCCGCGCCCTGCCTCTGGCCACTCTTGCCGCTCTTGCCCGGACTGGGCCGATTCCATGCCTGCATTGGCTCTCCGGTGGAAACTGTCAGCCGAATCTGAATGAAACCCGCGCAACCACACGAAGCCTTTGGATTACAGGGCTGTTGCGCAAGCGCACCTCTGAATTAACCTCCAAATCCCACAACCTCGAAGACTCCAAAGCCCTACTCTCAAACACACAAGGCCTCAAAGCCTCGCAATGAAGCTTCAGACCCTATATACACCCCAAACGCTACAAGCCTAAAGAAAGCCTTATGAAAACCTTTACAATTGCAGGAACCCCTACACAACCCTTGCCGCGCCCTCTGCGCCTCCAAGGAGCCGACCCAAGGCCAAGGGGCTCCAGGCAGGATCCCTGGCAGAAGATCTGCTTCCGTCATGCCCGAGAGCCCATGAGAACTAACGTGGCACATGCGCGCATCGTCTTTGTTGTCTACAAGCAGGTTGAGGTGGGACGAGCATCAACGTCTCAATCGGCTAGGCCATGCAACCAGAGGACGACGTGAGCATTGCTCCCGGAAATCTGTGCGCTGGTTGCTAGCCACGCCTGGCCTGTGTGCATCCAGCGTGACTCTACAACCTCGGTAAGGCAAACATGCTGCACTCTTCTTCTGTTGCCTGATCTATTTTAAGGATGTCTCACCCTAAAGCTTCTGCATGCTTCTCCGTTCTGACCTCTCACTGATTATGCAAGACGAAGCTTCATCACAATGCTTATGCCGGATGGACACTCTCGCTCTGACATAATCCAGGGGCCCCGGCTCGCAGAAACCTCGCGGAGGTGCCGTCGCTGTGCAAGTGTGTCGGGACCGAGGAACCGAACCTGCGTCGAAGGAGAACTCCATCGGCTCTGATGTAAATGAGCATAGCAATGAACGTCATAAGCCCCACGTGTTGTCAAGAAGTCAAAGCTCTAAATGAAGGCACGAGTGAGTCGCGGAATGCTCCGAAACTGTCACGAATCTCTTGGACGCAAAATGGATCAGAGGTAATCCTGCAAGGCTCGCATCACAAAGGAATGAACGAAGTGATCTTGGAGGCTGGCACGGACGGCCGTTCCTATAGGAGGCGGCACAGTCTCTGTGACGCTGCCGTCAGCCGTGCCTCAGGCAGTGGCACATCCAGCCAATCCGATCGACGTCGATCATGTATCGCTTTAGATGCAGAGCCTACTTCTCAAATGTTTGTTATTTGACATGCCTCCAAGCGATCGATGCCACACAGGCAAAGGTAGCAGAACTGTTGGAGAGGCGATGCCTCCATTCGCTGCCACGGCGTCATCCTGCCCGCGATCGAGCCCGCTTCGAGAGTCCAGTACAGAGTTGCTGCAAAAGCACCGGATTTCAGGCATCACCAAACTCAAAGTGCCGACAGTGCCGTCCTCTCTGCATAGGAGAGCCAGCAAACCTTCACCATCAGCAGGAGCCTGCAACCTCCGACAGGGGTGTGGTACGAGTCATTGGGCTTCTTTTGGGAGCTTGTAGCTGGGGTACGTTGGGCAGTGCTGGTTGCAGCGGGCTCAACTGAATGCTGCCGTGGTGCGGCAGAGGACTCTCCCGTAGGTGTGAAGTTGTTGGCCCACCTGACAAACCCATCACTTTCACGTGGCCGGGACAAACTGTGGTCTTGCATGGACAGCCGATGGAAGGCTTGGCATAGTCCTAGCAAATGTCGCGGTCCCTTGCACCAGTACTCTGAGGTGACCACCAGATGGCTTGTCTTGCGAAACCTGCTCACGAGGCTTCTTCGCAGTCGTCCCTACTTGTGCTTCTGGTCGCTTTGTGCTCTCTTGGCAGACTGCCTGGACACATACTGGAACGTGAACGCATGGCGAATCTAGCAACCAACTCTGTTCGATGCCTCGTCGGGGGCCGGAAGCTCCACGGCAATTAGCCGCACCTTTGTCACCATCGGTGCAGAATCTCTTGTCTGAGTCACTGAACAACGGCTACTTACAAACAAGAGTAAGCTGTGGCACTGCAGTTATTGATGCGCCAACCTTGCGCTGGCTGGCAGCAAGGCCTTTGAGCTCTGACTGGCGACTAGTAGCTGTGCGCGCACACGCGCACACCCATTCTGCAATCACTCAGGCTTCTGCGAGAGCACCATGCTTGAGAGAGTTTGCGCAGACCTAGGCATTGACATTGAGGACTCTGGGCGTAATCCCTCACCTGCAATATTCAATCACTGCCTCCCCCTTCCGAAGAACAACACCTCGAACAGAACGTATCAATGTTTCTAGATGAATTCAATTGCGGGGTTCAGGTGGGTGCCTCGGAAAGCGCGCCCCTAGCCCATAAATTTCGCACGAAGCTCGAAGCCCTAAACCCCACACCCTAAACCTTACGGTTGGACCCCCGGAGGGGGGGATTTGCTGTTGGAGTACCAACAAGGCTTCAGCAGGTGCGCAAGAGCATGTACAGGACATGTGCAGGTTACAGGTGTCCTTCTGAGATGCTGCTACGCACAAAAACGTTTGCCGCTCGAGCGCAGCATCTCCACACTCTAACATCTCTCTCAAATCGTCATGCCTGTGGCAAAAATATATCGAAAACTTATTCAAAGAGCACGGTGTATACGTACATCCCACCATGAGATCGCCATGGTCAGCCGTCCCTACTCACCAGGTGTGTTGTGAAGATGACTATAGCATGTGCAACATGCAATTGACAGCTGCAAAGGTTCTGCGGGCTCGGCCCAGCCGCGGGCAGTAACGCCTTCCTCCAGCAAAGTTCAGGCGGGTTCGGGATTTTGCTTGAGATGTAGCAGCTAGGGAGCCTTTCGGAACCTCACATCACCGAAGCAGGGCCTTCCAGCAGTGCCCTAATCTCAAGCCAGCGCAAAGGTTTAAACTCTTTCGAGCCTAATTCCTTTGCAAGATGTCACGGCCTGTGAGCAGGCACTTCGCAGCCGCTGCCACGCAGCATACCGGCTGAATTGGATGCGCTCGCCTCGACAGGGGGTCTCCGGCTTGCACCAAGGCCAAGGCTGTGTACTTGCTACAGGTACCTGCCTCTCATCCCCGAGATGCAGCTTTGGCTGTTTCGAGTTTTCAGGAGGTTTCAGGCGGTGAGGAACAGTCCTCGATGCACCCTTTCTCAGAGATGGGAGATGAGCCCGATGATGTCTGAACATCAACCTCGACCATCACTGCCGACCCTGGTGAAAGCAGTCAAGGGCCTGAAACTTAGGCAACCGACTGAAGGACCCAGAAAATCCTTGCCGGCAGAGCACGGATGGCACTGCCAAACGGGGCGGAACGCTCCAGCATGCAGCAATTCCAACCGCCGGAATCCTGAGGCCGGTTGAAGCTCTCAGGAGGCTGGGACACAAACACCACCACAGCCCCCACAAAGCCATGGCAACCAAAACATCCGTCACAGAACTGCCAACGCCCTCCAAAATTCCCCTCGCGTTGAGAGCGAGAGCAAGAGGAAGAAGAGGAGTAACAGACCGAGGAGAGCCATCGTCATCACTACCATCATCGGCATCTGCAGCAGCACCTCCGTCGCGATCCTCAGGACCCCCCCCNCCCCCCCCCCCCCATACAGCTCATGCCCAATCACCAGCAGCTTTTGCATGTCCTCCTTTCGAGGAACCTGCCGGCGTTGCTCTGCCAGCGGTTCACTGTGTGACTGAAGTGGAAGCTGCCGTCGTCCCGGGGAATGAAACCTACACGACACCTGGCACCTGCAGCCAGCCTCCTGAAAGACTGAGCTCCGTGCCAGAAAGTTGCGGAGGTGGCTGAAGGCATCGGAATGCCAAGAAGGTGCCTGGACAAGTGCAGCTAATGCTGCGGCTATGGGAGCCCATCACTTAAAGTTCAGTTCTGAAGCAGCAAGACGATTTTGAACCACCCAAGACTACGAGTCAGCACGAGGGGACGTTGAATTCCGTGCTGTATCTCAGACGAGGATCCCCATGGTGGTAGAAGCCACCCAAACTGAAGATGCCGGTACAGCACTAGTCCCCAGTCGGAAGTCTTGAAGCGAGCCCTTCTCTGAGGCCCAGACCAAACCCAGAGCCGGCGACGTGCCGCTTGGTGGGGAGGCAGAGGGACGCCTCTGACCAAAAGAGACTGGCAGGGAACATCAACAAACAGGAACCAGCGTCTCTCTTGCTCATCTCTATGTCTTGGACTTTGGGAGGCACAACAAACTGTCGCGGTTGTTGCCGGCGAAATGAAACTCCGTATGTCACAGCACAATATCACGCGTCTGAAGACTTGATTTGTTCAGCGCAGCTTGCGCCTGGCATCGTGTCTTTGACGGCCTTGGCCTGCAAGGCAAGCATGCGTGGACTCCACGTGGACAAGAACCGAAAGGTCTTGTTGGCTCGCTCAGGCATTGAGTCATTGTTGAGGGCTAACGCGGCTAAGTCTGGGTCTCTGACTTTCCTGGCTCTCCTCACTGTCGCTGACCTGATGCCAGACATCACAACGACAGTGCCAGTGATCTCACGGACCCGTCTTTGTCTTTGCCTGCACCAGTGAGCGCTTGCGCTCGGCAGCTGCAGGAGCCTGCGCAAAAGGGCCACGGTTCTGCTGGTGGCTGCGAACGGGCTCTGCTTTAGACGAGGGCTACCTTTCTGGGCCAGAGTCGAAGAGAGCATAATGGCTTGATTGAATGTATCTGCGGAGGAGCCCCACCCGCTTGTGTTGCATGAAGCCAGGTCCAAGCACCTCGTGCACTCTCCCTCGAAGGATGAAGTCTCGAAGGCTCGCTGGTCCTGACTGAGAGCTGCCAAAGTTCAGAGCCGAGTTGGCGAAGGGTATCAAGAAAAACCAACAAGGGGATGGACAGGCGGACGCCGCAACAAATATTGGCTCCGACTCCGAATAATCAAAGCCGCAGCTTCTCTGCTGGGCACAGGCCTCCCTCGGCAGCGCTGAGCTCGTCGTCGAACTCCTGCCTCGGCACAAGTCATGCTATCAACATGCAGCCTCGGCAAAGTCAACCGCAACTGCCAAATGCATGCGACCTGCTTGTGCTAGCAGATGCCGTCTTACATTCACAAAACAACTGCATAAGGCTGCGAGCAGCAAACAGCACCATGACAACAGCAGCTACACATCAAGTCGGGCCCGTATCAAAGCCCTTTCAGCATGCTGAACTGTCCAGGGAGGGCACACACGGCTGCACAGCCGGACCAGCAGCCCGTTCTTCGCGTTCTGTGAGGGAAGCTTCAGCAGCACTCTTCTCAGGTTCTTGTGACATGTATCTACTCATGCATACAGGGACAGCCGGAGTGCTCCACGGCCTTTGGAGCTGCTTTTGCCTGCGGACGGCCAGGGAGTGGCACCTGCACAAGTCTGTGTTTGAGGTATTTGAAGCAACACAGATATCGACTTCGACAGCTGAAAAAGAGAGGCCGTCGTCACAATCATCATCGTCATCGTCATCATTACAACAACAGGATAAAATGCTCTTTATCGCTGGAGCAGCTGTCGTCTTCGTCGTGGTCGCTCTCTTGGCTATAGTGGCATTATCGGTGTTGGTTGTGCTGATTTCGCTTTCGTTGACCCCGCAGTTGTGGCAGATTGAAATGGTGGTGATGATGAAGGTCGTTGTGAACGTCGTCGTTGTTCGGCATTCTGAAGTCTCCACGTCCCGACGTGGAGAAGGAAGCGGTCTTTGCCAAGGGTTTGCAGCCGACAACTGACAGGGGGCATTTTGTTGATCCCAGAGTGAGCTGAAGGAGCTACCAAAGTCTCTGCCCGAGTCCGCCCAGGCAAAACAGCCCCTTTTGATTTCCCGGCCTGTTGGGCGACCGGGCTCTCGACCACCTGCTGCAGAGGTTTGTGCAGAGCCCACACACTTTCATTATGAGCTCTCTTTGCCCAGAACTAGAAACCATGGCAGCGAGTGGTAGCCTTGGGCTTTGAGGGGCCCGAGCTCTGAATGCCCTGGTTGAAGACGGCGGCGCTACCTCCCGGCAATTTCAGTTTCTACCGGCGTGCAAGAGCTGCAGAACCGCAAAAGGGGTGAGTCTACGGCTGAGGGCGCAGGGTGTGGCTTCAAACTCGGGCACCGCACAGTGCTTGTGAAGCAAATGGCGTGTCTCTCAACTCGCGGTGTTGTACCCCAGGATCCTAGGATCCTGCAGGTTCGTCCAGGCCTGCTGCCGTTGTTGGCTGCATCGCCAGACCTGCGTACAAAAGCGGAGCCCATGCGCCCATCCAGAAACAAAATCCAACCATTCTGAAGGAAGCTTGTGACCATGATTTCTGCAGCCTGCAATGCAACACTTGCTCCGCCTCCATCGCGCGCCCAAGAAACAACAATTATTTACAAAAGGAGCCGAAGAGTGTGAACACACAAGCCAGGAGTGCGCTAGGTCCAAAGTGCGTCGAAGCAACCCATAGCGCACTGCTGCAGCGCGAACTGCTGCCACCTGGATGCACGCAAAAGCACGATTGATGCCGTAGCTCCATGTTCAGGTCTTCCTCCTTAAGGGAATCTCTTGTGACAGGAATCATAAGTCTCTGAGTTTACAGCTGTGGGTCGGTGGCCCACCACATGGCCATGGCTGGGAGAGTGCCTCATTGCTTCTTCCCAGCTTAGAAGGCTTAGAACATGCTGATGAATTCATGCTATAGTTGATCTAACACCACAGGTTTTCGATTAGTCAGTGCCGATATAACTTAGTATGTGCAGAACAAAGCGTCCAATCAACATAGAGAGAACCATGACAACGCAGATAACCCCTCTAACGAGCGCAAGCATGCGTTATTGTTCTGCTTTGCTGGGGAAGGGGTATGCTGGAAGGAGTTGTGTAGCTACTGGTACTGTTGCTGCTGCAACCATGACGGCCGCCAGGCTGCTGCTGTTTTCTGAAGGCGATTGTCAATGCTCTTCTTCACATTTGCTCTGCAGGCGATCATTCGTGATGCAAATTGGCTCGGCACTGCTACGGTCACTGCTCTCCCAATATGCAGATGGTCAGCAAGCAGCCTTGAGCCACAGAAGAAACGCCAAACAATCTACTTGCAAGCCGCTTGACAGGAATTGGCTTGCTGCCTCTCAGCATAGCATGTTGCAACCGTGCTTACAGCTGCTTGGTAGGCAAGGAAAGGCCCGCAGGCACGAAGCAGCCTGTCTTAGCACTGCAAGCAACATGCTTTTTCTTCGTCAAGCGAGCACTGGTCATCTTCCTCCGACCTCGGAAGTCGTACGACTGGTTGTCGTGCAGTGCAGAACAAAAGCCCTCACCACTCCAATTCACGATGTCGCGGAAGCAGGTTCAAGAGTCTATTTTCCAGGCGGTGAGGTATCAACATGCAGCCATGGTGCAAGACCTTGGTGTAGCTAAGTCTCCAGGGCACTGCACGCTGCCTGAGGCGTTAATTACTTTGCCGATGCAGCAGGTGTGGGAACAGGGTCGGCGGATTTGGCCGTAGAGTAGCTGCTGTCTGCTTGAGTCCGGTTTCTGGATCCTGTGGAAACAGCAGCGGAACTAACTGCTCTCCTATTCCTCACGTTGCTACGATGAAGGCTGCCAGCACCATCAAGTACCACCGCAACGAGAACTTCGAGAAGGACTACATCCACCAGGACAATGAGGAGCAGGAGCAGAAGTGGGAGCAGCAGCAGCAGCAGGAGCAGTAGTAGTCGTAGCAGTAGTAGTCGTCGTCGTAGGAGCAGCAGAAGCAGCAGCAGCGGCAGTGGTAGTGCTGGCAGTGTAGTGGTAGTGGTACTGATAGTGGTCGTCGTCGTAACAGTAGTTGTTGTTGCTGTCGCATGCGGAGGGAGGGGTAGGAGGAGAGTAGCAGTAGCAGCAGTTGTTGTCCTAGTAGGCGTCATTATTGTTGCTCTGCTGCTTACTGACTGTTGTGACTGCTGTTGCGCTGTTTGTCACCACTATGAGCACACCATTCCCTCTACTGTTTGGGCTGCTGTGATTACTTGCGCCTAGGGTTTAGGGTCTGGGGGTTTAGGGTGACGACGAGGGAGTCGCCGAGCCTGAGCCCCACAGCCTGACCCGGACGTGTCTTGCGAGGATAGGGATGGGTCGGATGGGTGTGGTGGTGGGGTTTAGGGAGTTTAGGGTGGATGCCGACTACGAGAATGCTCATCTTCGCATTTTGTGCGTCGAGGCCGTGACACTCGTGGTGAGGGGCAGCGATAGCACAAGCCTTCACGGACTTCTGATTTTCGGAATGGTTTGGCGGATTGCTGAACTCGGTCGGGACAGCCGGTTTGTGGGGTTTCTGTGTTGCTTCGGGGATTCCGCACCGCTAGACCGGTCGTAACGGTTTCGTTGGATGGTTTGGCACCGAATCAATCAAGCCATAGACAAGCTCAGTGATCTGGCTCCTTGGTAGGAGCTCTTCAAAACTCCAGCCCTGGAACTGACCAACGCCCAAGTTGAGACGTGAATCGGTGCTTGATGCCGACGGTCTTGTGAAGAGGCAGTCACTGCCGTGCCAGAGTTCTGTGCACCACGAACAATCCGACTTTTAACTGCCGCACGAGTCAAGATTGGAAATTGAAACCACTTTGGCAGGATCGCCGAGCTCCGCACACGCTGCCAAAGGTCCGAAGTGTCGGGGTCCAAGCCGAGTCACTCAGATTCCGACTATGCCACTATGCAGGGGGAGCAAGACAAACTTTTTCGAGAAGCCCAAGATGCTGCTTCTGAGAGCTCAAGAGCACTCAAGAAGTTAACTCCAGGGACTTGAGAGCCTGGAAAATTATCAGAGAACCAGTATGGTGTCCGTCTTGGGCCACTCGGATTGGCAAGCGCCACACTGCACCCAAAATCACAAAAAGCTTATTGTGTTCCACAGCACCCGGAGCCGAAAATTCCTCACCTCCTGGCCTGGCGGCCACACGCCGGCCAAGCCCGGTGCGGAGCAGGCTCGGATTGTCGAGGCCTTGGGCCTAGAGACCCGGGTATCCGAACTTGCTGGCCCACTCCTCCACCTAGCAGCTCCAGCATGGGAGACTCTGAGGAAGCTGTCACTTCTTAACAAAGCCCTGCCCTGCCTCCTTCTTCAGCGCGGCAACCTCCGGGTTGCTCGGAATGGCTGCCTGGACGAAGGGGGGGAAGCTGACCTGATGGCCCCTGACTTCCCTGATTAAGTGGCCTCGAAGTCCTTCAACTTCTTGCCCTTCTCGGCTTGGATCTTCAGTGCCAGCTGACAGCATCGGTCCAGGAAAGTACCTGATTGGTCGGGGGATTGGTCAAAGCTCCAGGCGTGATGCACGAACACGTTTCGGGGACTATGCGGCCTGAAGTGCAGTGTATGTGATCACGTCAACCGCTGCACAACGATACTAACAGTGCTACTTGTAGGTGAAGCCATCCATGGTTTCTTGGCCGGGGCTCTTGTAACAATAACGGTTGCATGCGAACTTATGAGACCTGACACTGTCTGCTGCAAGAAATGGCCGAGTAAGGAATGCCGGGCCGCCGATGGTCTTGAAGTCCTCTTCAGTGCAGCCGCGAGTGGTCATAGCAGGAGCTCCGACGCGAACTCCTGCGCATGCCAGCAAATGTGCGATTGCAAGGCGAAGTGCCACATGGCAAAGCCTGGCATCCGTTGAACACGCACAACAAGCCGAGCATGAAGAGCTTAGAGGGTCGAGTTTGTGTATGGGCGCCATCAAGAAAACTTCCAACAATATGCCCAAACTCGCACTGCTTGCAGTCGACGCAGCAATACCTGAAAAGTGCCCACGTTGCAGCCTCCCGGTGAGAGAGCCGAAGCGTCGCCGTGTACAGCGTTTCGGTTCCTGAGCTCAAGGCGCATGTCTCTGAAACATGCGCATCCCGAGAAGGACTTTCCGATTTTCTGAAGCTAAATTCGCTCGAGTCCACAAGCAGTTGCTCAAATCCGCATGCGGGCCATTCGAGCAATGATGGATGCACCTTGCCACCCCGTCCCCGCCACAAAGCGACCGAGAAACAGAGTGATGGACGCTGCCTCACAAATCTTCTCCACCTGCTTCATTGCCCGCTCTTCTTGCATGTTGCATCTGTTCAACACCCTATGCCCTATATGCAAGACGACTAACCCACTCCCCCTACAAGGCCCTACAACAGATGCTTCAGATCTGTCTTGCATGTGCAGTGCTGTCCGATCTACCTTGGAGCCCGTGAGGCCGTGGGGTCGCCTGAGCGAATTCTCCAGAAACCCACTCGCGGTTGTGCAAACAGGACTTCGGACACAGGATGCTCATGCAGCAACTGCCGGGGTGTACCATCATCCAAGCTGAGATTGGATGAGCCGCGGTTTCATCAGAGATTGAACACCATTCATTCTCCAAGCCTCCTCGTTGCTGCCAAGTCGCAGGTCCCAGAGCAACAGGTGATTGTCTGTGCCGTCGCTGGCAAGCTTGTGCCTGGGCTGCCATATTCGAACACTGTGCACACGATCCGAAACTTCGCACCGGGTCCGCGAGCATAGTCCAACGCAACATCACCTGGCCGCAAATCTTTGCTGTCGCGATGCCCCTTGCTCATGAGGGTGTCGGCCAAGGACTTGGCGTTGGCTTTGACCTGCTTGGCATACTCCTTGAACATGGGGCTGTCAACCTGCGTCGGGCCGTCGGGCAACCGCATGACGTAGTGAGATCTTGTAGAAGCTAGCCAGACTAGGGGTCGGGTGTATTTAGTTCTTTGACATGTCGAGCGGAAAAGCGTTCAGACGCGGGAGCTGACAGCTAAGCTCGCTGTCAAAAACGAATCTGTGTTGCATCTTCTCTCCATGCCCTTCTTGCATTGTCCCAACTGGAGAACATGCTGCTGCAGCCTTGGAGGATCGCCAGATCTACGATGCAACAAGCCGACCCAAGAAAACAAAGCATTCGGTGATAGCTGTCCAAACCACACATGCCCAAAGCACCATTAACAGCAACAGGTGCTTGACGATGCGGCATCCTCTCATCACCCCGCCGACACCACCAAAATTTCAACCAAAGCACTAGTTACATTCGCTTCCCGTTCGTCGATTTCCAGCACCTTTAGCTGTCCTTTTAACACCATTTTCATCGTTTGCTCTTGGTAGTTGTCTGCCATCGCTCACGTCCTCCCTCTCCTAAGTGTCGAGTCTACTGCCACGGCCTGGGGCCCACCCCCGCCTCCAGCAGCTGAGCAGCCAGGCCACCGATCCTCTGGGCTACAACACTGGGCGAAGCATCCCCAAATTTGGAGCCTTCGGGAGTGGAAATCGTGGGTTCTTGAAGAGTCTCGACTGGCAGACTAGCATCCGTGCCGGAGCATCTTGGTCTGGGCTTGGTAAGCAGAGTTTTGTTTGTGCAGGCGAGGCACTGATGGTTGTGAGGTCCGCCCTGCAAAGCTGGGAACACTGCCATGTCGATGCGCTCCTCAACAGCTGGCAGCACTACGGCTCAAGGAGGCTGTCCTTCGGTAAACAACCTGCCCGTCAACAAATCATTGAAGCGGCGGTATACTCTGCTAGCAAATCTGCACAAACCTCTACAAAAAAACGAAGTAGGTACTTGTTACTTGTTTGAAACGAACTGAAACTTGATGCCGCTACAGACGAAGGCAGAAGTGCTGAGCTCCTTGATGTCCGGGATCTTGTCCGTGTACTTGAAGAAGATCATGCCAGCTCGTGGACCACGCAAAGACCTCGGACTCTCGCATGTGATTACAGATGGCCATATCTGCCACTTAGAGATGCAGCGGATAATGAACCCGGTGTTGCTAGAGGCAGGGATTGTGCGAAAGCTCAACGGCCTTGCGCAATTGCGGCAGCTGCTGGTTGTGCTGATGCAATCTTGCAGGATCGCGCTGCGGCTGCGTGTCGGACACGGTTCAGGCCCAAGGGCTTGTGGGTGGTGGTGGTCACGATGTCGCAGTGCTCGAAAGGAGACGGGTGCTCTCCTGACCCGGACCCGGGAGGCATTGGCAGTACGTCATACATGTGACATCCAAAGACAAGGATGTGCAGCCCACCGTCACGACACTCCTGTCGCAACGAGGCCCGAGATGTGAGCAATGTCGGCCATCAGAATCGCACCCACCTGGCAGCGCCGTCGACATGAAGAGCGTTGCGGACTTGACCCCAGCACGAGGAAGTCTGAGGGCCTCAATCTCCTCCTACAAGATCTTCAACTCAATCGAACAGAATTCAATCGATGCCATTGCAGACAGATGGATACTGCAGTCTTTCTCTGCCAAGTCGAGTGCCGGATCGGGCCCTGCCAGTGAGAGCTTCTTGCCAGCTGAGCCCCGGTCTCCAGGCCTCGTCTGCGATCTCTTTGAACTTGCCGAAGTCGATGATGCGAGGGTAGGCGGAGGCACCGCACAAGATCCTGGAAAGCTCCACATTCAAGCAGAAGGCGTTATGGTCACCCAAATCCAAGTTATCGGGCATCCAACTCAATAGTTCAATTGGCTGCATCGGCATGAGCAGGACCCACACCACCGTCGGTGGGTGCGGAGGGGAGGCGGGATCACGTTTCAACAAGAGTAAACCGATGGTCACTGGAAAACTGCCTTGCCAAAATTGGTGACTGCTACCAGGAAAGCCACGTCAGTTAGCAGGTGGAGCCAGGACACATGGCCGGGCGGAAGACCAGAGCAGTCTTTCGCAGCTCATCGAAGTCGATCAAGCCCGTCTCCTTAGACCATGCAGTGGCTTGTTCTTGCAGAGCTTCCTGCCGAGGCTTAGCAGTNCACATGGCCGGGCGGAAGACCAGAGCAGTCTTTCGCAGCTCATCGAAGTCGATCAAGCCCGTCTCCTTAGACCATGCAGTGGCTTGTTCTTGCAGAGCTTCCTGCCGAGGCTTAGCAGTTGATGAGGCCTTCTGCCATTGGCGGCTGCATTTGCACGGCTCGATAGACAAAAGCGCTTCTTTCCCCCCCCCCCCAAAAAAAAAAGTGCCCTGGCGCTTGTGTCGGCGCTAAGGCTCGGGGTGCACCCGGTAGGGCAGGGACTCGAAGTAGATGGAGGTGGCGGAGATCTTCTTCCTGCCGGGTGCTGCGGGGGGCTTTGCGCTCGCAACGATGCATGACTGCGCCGAGCTGCTTGGCCGTGTAGTAGCCGTGGGTCAAGTGCCCACCGGATGGCAGGTCCAGGCCCATGACCCTGTCAAGACAAGGGGCTTGGCTTGCATTCAAGCAGATCTTGAGGTGAAGCTATCCTGCACAAGATACCACTGGTGCATGCAGGCTCGCATTCCAGATGCTAGCCCCAAGCGGCCTGGCGTGCGGCGGCAGCAGAGCTGTATACACGGCAAAGTTCGCCGGGCTGCCAGAATATGGCTGGACATTGACCTCAGCTGAAACTTCAATGACCGGAACACTCGACGGAGCGGAATTCAAGCAACATCTGCCAGGGAATCGTCCCTCCCGGTGCAGACAGGACNGGCTGCCAGAATATGGCTGGACATTGACCTCAGCTGAAACTTCAATGACCGGAACACTCGACGGAGCGGAATTCAAGCAACATCTGCCAGGGAATCGTCCCTCCCGGTGCAGACAGGACACGCCCCATGCCTTCTCGTCCAAGCCGAATGCCTTCAACGCACGGTCCTTGCAAAGGTTCTCCACCTTGTCGATCACCTTCCAGCACACTTGGCTACTCAACCACCCTCTATCACCAACGGAACAGCAGCACCATGTCACCACCCCACCCCCCCAACACCATCACTCAGCAGCAAAAACTTGAGCATAGGTTGGGTCACTTTCATACATTGGCCGCAGGTCTTGCCTCACCCGACGAAAAGCCGATGGCTGCATCTGGAGCTTGACTTTGGAAGTGGCAATAGTGTTCTTTCGAGTCGAAGTCTCCAGTACGGACTTGCAGAGATGCACCCTGCACTTTACTTGTCAGATCACGTCTGCAGAGTCCAGCCTCATTGCCACCATAGTAACGGTTTCCAGGCTGGCCCTCGGAATACCTCACGGCAAAGTAACGGCAGGTACAGGAAGGCTAGTGACTTGTGGCTAGGCTGGGGGCCAGGCTTGTTCGTGAGGGCCGAACCCAGGCACTCCATGACGGCTCGGGAAGTGAAGTTCTCCGACGCGATGAGCTCGATGCATCCTCGGAAGTCGTATGCCGTAGGTGTGTTGGACTAGGTCACGGAATCGACCACAAGCAAACCACGAACCGCCAACCCATGCTTTGTTGGGCTTTCAGCAGACCCTGAAGCTTCACCGTTACCGTTTTCGACCGCAGACTCCAAGCCCAAGCCAACCTCCAAACTCCCAAGACATGCCTCTGCAACCCCAACCTATTCGGTGGATCTCTGGAGGGATGACGAGGACGACATACATTCAGGTTTGATGTTGCAAAACACTGGATGGGGTTCTCAGGGCCGGATTTCAATCCCGAACGGCCGCCCTGAGGGACGAGTTGCGCGTCTGCCTGGCTTTCTCCTGCTGGACAAGGTCGTACCTCAAGCTGTTCCGGCTGGCCCCGAACATCCGAGCTCCAAGACTTACCCTCAATCCCGGTTCTGGCTTCGGTTTAGGCCTTTATCGGCAGGGATTACAGAGGACTAAAACTTGATCCTGCTTTAAAGCAGCAGGTCAGTACACATGCTCGAACCGCTGGTGAAGTCCATGTTTGCAGCGCATTCGGACATGTAGGCATTGACTGCGGTGAAGTTAAACAGGCGAGCCAGAACGACGGGGAATCATGCGAGAGCCCTGGAGGCTGTAACTGCAAATCACAGAAACCAGCTCTTACCGGGCCGAGACCCGATCGAGCTTCGGTAGAACCCACCCGGACTCTACCAAGTGGCATGACCGGATCTGCCTCTTGCAGGGGCTTGTTGCCTGAGAGGACTGGCCTGGTAGCAGCCATGACCTGATGCACCAGGTGTTTCGACTCCAACAGTTTCAGGCTTCGCTTTCAGTGACGCAGGCTGGGGGCTCCTCTCAGGTCGAGCAATCGACTGGCAACAAAAATCAGCCTTCAACTTACGCATCTGAAGCAAAGGCGCAGCGGGCTGGAAGACGGCGATGCCAGAAAGATGCTGTTCGAGGCTTGGGTCAGCTGCAAAATGGAGTAAAGATCCACTCGAGAGCCCCGCCATCCGACTGCAAAACTACGCACAGGTTCAGTCGGACTGGAATCTCACCAGTTCTGGAAGACATGTCCATCTGGGATAGCCCTCGGCAAGGCCCAAACCGTTTTTTCTACCAATTGGCATCCCCAGTGTGATAAGGGTGCTCACATCCAAAGTCCAATCGTTTCTAGAGGTACCACTGTTTGGCAAGAGGAACGACGGCAACGCTGATGGCCAAATTGTTACGTGAAATCGCAGAATAGAATCGTGTGTTCACCTGGCGCTGCCTTCTATCCAAACCGTTTGGGAAAAGGACACTCATTGTGAGATGTAGTCCAATCCGGAAGTCCCCGGAGCATAATTGGCCCGACCGCCTGTCGTCGTTGACTGCCTGGCCAAGCCTGAGCCAGATAGACGTAGATTGGCACAGCTAGACAAGGTTGAACACGCTTTGCATGGGGGGATTGGCCTTCCCCAACCCGGACGGAGCACTCATCCTACACGAAGGACTCGAGCCTACGAGTCGCATCATTCGAGGGTCCCGGGCCCTGACTTCGAACCTGACCTTGCAACCCTGAGCTGTCTGCTCTCTTAATCCCTTACCCCTAAGCCGTAAGATTAAATAGTCCACCCCCTAATTTAAACACCTGATTTCGGGGCTGAGCTGAGGTTTGTATATCATGGGGGTTTCGGGCATCCGCGTAGGAGTCGGATTGACAGCAATCATGAGCCAGGTAGTCAGACAAGTAAATAATTAGGGATACAACGACCGGCATTCATGAGCAGACAGTCAGTTTAGCATTACCTGAACCCTCCAAGCCCTAAAGCGAGCCCTGAGCCCTAAAGGCCATAAACCATAAGCGCTAAGCCCTAAGCCCAAACCCTAAAGCCCTGGTCCTTGCGGGTTAGTACTACTGTAGTCTTGGCTCTATTAAAACCAATACAAATCCAGCACCCCCCTGATGTTTTAGTTAACTTTCAATTGTGGGCCCGAAGCCGCGAAATTCCGGGGCCGGAGCTTTTTTGTTAGGGGGGCTTTACTATCAAGGGGAAGGGATTAACGCAGCTATCAATACTCACTAAAACATGCCAAGTCCATCAGCCTCGCAGGTTTTGAGTAGCTGTGCATGCTGAACTCATGACCCGCTGACTCCACAAGAATCTAGAAACAAGGTGTTGCGAGCCAATGAATTTTGGTGTTGCAGCTTTTGGCTCCGTGTTGCCCAAGGCACTGCTCACCCACAAGAACGAAACCAGCACCCAAACCACACAACCCTTGCAGAATGGGCTCGTGTATACTTTAGAAGGCTAAAGGGCACGTCGATGCAGGGTTCCGTCGGGTAGTGTGGTGCTGAAGTGCCTCGTCACGGCCACCACAACCAACAGCTTCACGCGGTCAGATGGCTTTCGCCCAACCTGTCGGATAAGAGCGCGAAGGTGCCAGCCCCAGCCCGACGTGCAGGATGCGATGTGCCGAAAGACAAGACGATGCCAAGATGCACTCAGCTTAGGGCCTAGGGCCTAGGGCTTAGTGACTCCCTTGTGTCTTACGTCATGTAATGAGGATGGGAAAGGCTCAGTCCAGGGTCCCCCCCGGCTTCGCTCGAGTTTCTGCTGGTTCGTGATGCCCATGAGGACCTCCGCGGCCAAGCCTCGGTGCGGCCCCGGCAGGATCAAACCCTACAGGCCCTAAATCGTAAGCATGCCTCACCATCCGAGCAATCAGGACTTGCGATCTCTATGTGAGGTCTGATGGCTCTGGGCGAGATTACTCGTGTCAACATATCATGAGCCATGCCTGGTTCAGCGGGAGGCAAACAGTGTCGGATTGAAGCAGCGTCCTTTAAAAGCCTAACTAGCTCACAAGGTCAATCATGCAACAGCTCGGGCTGCTAGATTAGCCTTCCGTCCATCATAGCTTAGTCATGCTTAGGCTTAGTCGGCATGCAGTGTAGAAACATCACGGCCGTCTGACGCGTTGCACGCTTCACACGTGTCTCGTTCGACATGCTCAAGCGTCCGCACTGACTGAACTGTCGGGCGTTGGGGCTCTTTCATTCAAGCCATCACAGAAAGCTTCAAACCAGGCGAGGCAATTCTTGAAAGCCAGTGGCTCATGTCGCGACCCCGCCGCTGCTTCAGCGCTTCGATAAGGTCCTGCAGCAAAACCATGGTTCATCAACCGTCTAGGCGCTGCCAGTCCTTCACCATCTGTCGGGCCGGGTCTCAACGAGCAACACCGGGAGATCTAAAGAGAATTGGGCCATTGACTGAAGCCCGAACCTCTAGCCGTCTAGCCAGCCTGCAGGAATTCAATGCCATGGTACATAGACTCATGGAGAGATCAGAAGGCAACTGCAGTTTTGCAAGAAAGCTTCCGGAGTCGTTGTTTACCTGTTGCTGCCCTTAGTGGGGGTCTCCCAAAAATCTCTCCATCCTGTTATCCGTTGGCCCCCAACCAGGCCAAAATCTCTCGAAGAGTTGCAAGAGCACGGCTTCGCTTCCACGAAAGAGAATAAGAGGGCTTGTGCGGGGCGGAAACCCCAAACCGCCAACCAATCAACAGTACTGCTTTCAAATTAATTACTCTGAATGGCTCATGTCAAATATCCTCAAGGTTGTGACATTCTATCCTGGCCGTGAAGGCAGAAGCAACTGCTGTACATAGAGCCATAGAGCTTGCAGGCCTGCGGAACATCCAGGCCCGTGCGCCGCATGACCTGCGACGAATTTCAGAGGCGACAACAGCCGGGCATGATTCTCCGGCGACAACAGCCGAGCTTGATACTCCGAGCACCAACTGGAACGGATAAAACAGCGATGGCGTACGGATGGAGAGCTGAAGCTAAGTTGATGAGCGCATAAGCCTAAAAAGGTGCCACTTTCAGCTTTATGAAGGGTGTCGTTATCCCGAAAAGTGTAAAGTGTATCCACTCAAAGCTTGTCCACGAAGCAGCACAAAACGGGCAATGGCTCTACTCTACACGTCTGTCATGACTCATGCTGCGGCCGAAACCCTCAGCTGACTGCTGGCGCCTGTGTGATGAAGATCATGGCATGCCTTCGGATAATGCTCGGGAGGCATTGCTATAGTTACTATAGCAAGCACACTTTGCTTTCGCAGAATGTGAGCGAGAAGAACTTTCTCCTGCTGGGCTGGAATGTCCTAACACGGTGTCTGCCGCACGTCTATTGGAGAGTCTTGAGCTCCCTGCCCATCGGGGCCTGCCAGGTCACAGCGTTTTCATGGGGGGTCACACATGTTTAGTCTGAATGCGTGCGATGCCCTTGGGAAGGGCAGAACTCCGCAGCATGGACACCACTGGGTCTGTCTGTTGCACAGACAACACTCTTAATCCCAACGATGGGCTTAGACTCGAAACCGGTCACGAAGGACAAATGCAAAAGGGTCCAAGAAGGTGCCTTTTCGCAGCAAGGTGATGGCAGTGCCCTTGCGCCCGGCACGGCCGGTCCGGCCAATCCGGTGGACGTAGTCTTGTCCATCCTGCGATGGCTTGGGGAGACAAGCTCTTAGAGAACAGAAGAATCATCGTAAGCGCAGTCCGCAAGACAGAGGTGACTCCGGAAGCAACAGCCCTTTTTGCTGGCTCTTGCGCCGGTAGTTAGGATTGGCATTGAGACCAACTTGGCAGGATCCGGGAGCCCCAGGAAGACTTGCGCCGGACTCCACACACGCTGCCAACGGTCTGAAGCATGGGGTTTGGCGGGTCAGTACATCGATCGCTACAACGCCACTTCAACCCACCGCAGAAGCTTCCGAACTTCTGAGGCTTCGGTGACTAGAAGCCCAAGTTTATCAGCAGCCGGGTGTCAAAACAGCAAGCTTGCTGCATCTCCAATCACTATGATATCCAGGCATTACAAGCTTCATATACTAGGTCTACTGGCTTGGGCCGCCAGGGACTGTTCGGTGCCACGGCGACGCAGCACCCAAAAACACAAAATTCCGGTGGCCTGGTGAAAATTCAACGTTAATTTCCCTGCAGCTGCACGGCGGCCGGTCATGGCCGAGGCCGAGGGACCGCGCAAACTGTGCAGCACTAGGCCCACTGCCTTTGGCCTAAAGGCCAGGGTATCCGAACTTGCTGGCCCAGGCCTCCACCTGCACGGATTCAAGAATTTAGGGCAGGTTTGCTACTTGTAGTTCATGTCGGACTGCGTCTAAGGAGCTATGGCCACGTCGTTGCGATCCCAAGTTTCTCAGTAAGATACCAACAAGCGTAGTGGTCGTACATCAACAGCATGATCGCAACGGGCCAACCCCCGCCCCATGTAGCTTTGTGTCGATTAGCAATGCTTCTTCGTGCCCAAAGTTAGCTTGCGAAAGGCTGTCGCGACCTCCTTCTTCAACGCGGCAACCTCTGGGTTGCTCGGAATGGCGGCCTGCGAAGCAGGGCTGGTGGTTGAGGCTTGCAAATTGCCGTTTCGAGAGTCAATATCTGCACTGATGACAAAGGCGCTTCTGCCGTTCTGATGCTGGCCTAGCCTGTTTTTATCCAATGGCCTTCTACTTGAATCCTGCAGCCCGAAATATCTTCGAAGTCTCTTGACTTGTTTAGAGGAGGAATGCAATGTCCACGTGCCACGTGAATTCCGGGCCTCGAAATCCTTCAACTTCTTGCCCTTCTCGGCTTGGATCTTCAGTGCCAGTTGGCAACACCGGTCAAGGAAGTCACCTTGCAGTTTCACAGGGTTTTGTCCAGGCCTACTGTCTACCCCTATGAATTCGAAACGAGCAGTCGGTGCAGTGAGGCCAAACAGCTTGCTGCTCCACACTCTGCATTTCTGGCTGGCACTCTCGAGCTGCTGGGATCAGCACGGGATCTAACTGAGCTGGCTGCCCAAGCTGCTATGCCATGCTTTGAAACCTGACCCGATTCCTACACATGCCAGGTCCGCAAAAAAACTGCCAAGCCACCGATGGTCTTGAAGTCCTGCTCAGTGCAACCGCGAGTGGTCATCGCGGGGGCTCCCACGCGAACTCCTGACGGACCGGCACAGCTCGTCGCAAGAGAAGGAGCGCAGCTCTGTGCCGGATGAAACTTTGGCGGCCTCCCGGGGCCAGAGCAGATGCATCGCCGTGCACGGCATTTCGGTTCCTTGGTACAGCGCTGTAGGCGTGAAGACGGAGGATCGGCTGTTGACCAGCTTGAAGCACCGGGGATGCAGTCAACCAAGCCGAGATTCAAAGTGATCGACGCCGCCTCACAGATCTTCTCCACCTGCCACTCATTGGTTGTCACTGACGGCTGACCATGCAGCCAGATGGAATTACCGCAAGCGAGGCAATTGGGGCTAGGCTCGCACGTCGCACACTGTGGGCAGAAACACAGAGCTGCCTTGGAGCCCGTGAGTCCGTGAGGTCGCCTCAGAGGTCTACCGCAGACTGCTGCCATGCCGTACACGCAATTCTCCAGCAATTACAGCACCAGTCACACATGGCGCATCATGCCGCACAATTCAGCCAGATGTGTTTCAGAGGGGGAGCAGCTTCGAAGAGGTGATATGATCGGACAGTTGCGGACAGCTTACTTGGAGGTCTCGGTGCTGCTCCTGCACACTTCGGCTGTGTGGTTTCAAAGCTGTGAAGCTTGTGGGCTGACTGCGTGAGGAATCAAGGGCTTCAAGACGCAGCTCCATTAAAAGGCCGCTCGACAACGCCAAGTGACAGGTCCCAAAGCAGCAAGTGGTTGTCGGTGCCGTCACTCGCAAGCTTGTGCCTGGGCTAAAACACTCTGTAGACTACGACGTGCAAACAGGATGCAAACACTTCGGATGGCTTTTCAGTTGGAGGCGCAGGGCTCCAATCTTGCGCATGCACAACTTTCCACCCAACGAGCACATGAAAAGGGTCATGCTCGTGGGCCTCATGCACCTGCCACGGACGGGCTCAAGGTGACAAGAGGGAAGGATAGGTGATGAAAGCGGCGATGAGGACATTGAACCAACATAGATTGCCTGGAAAGTGCAGGCTTGCTGTCCCAGCGAATATCAATGAATCAACAATCCTGTGACGGCTAGACAATCCCCACTGTCGTCACCAAACCTCACTAGAAGCCCCAGCATAGTCCTGAACACTTGCTGGCACGATGCCCCTTGCTCATGAGGGTGTCGGCCAAGGCCTTGGCATTGGCTTTGACCTGCTTGGCATACTCCTTGAACATGGGGCTGTCAACCTGCGTCGGGCGTGGGTCACAAACACGAGAGGTTATGCACAGCTTCTGGACCGAAACTCTGCGCAGAAATCCGGCAGCGAAGCCGAAGTCTCTCCCTGCCTCCAGCAGCTGAGCAGCCAAAGCACCGATCCTCTGCAAGGCACCGAAAGTCACGACCTACGGTGCCCTACCGAAAGAGCACCGTCCATTTGCTTTTGAGGTGCTGATGGTTGTGGGGTCCGCCCTGCAGAGCCGGGAAGACGGCCATGTCGATTCGCTCCTGAGCGACGGAGGGACGACAAGGCGTCGGTCACGACATGCTCGCATTACATGACGCCGGGTCTTTAATGAGAACTTTGGGTAGCCTAGAGTCCCAGAGTCCTAGAGCAGAGGCATTGACGGAGGAGGAGGAGGCAAACGAAGGGCTGGGGGTGCTACGCGTCTGCTTGTTTCGGCGTCGTGACTCCCGGGCTCCTTGATGTCCGGGATCTTGTCAGTGTACTTGAAGAAGATCATGCCGGCTCGCGGACCACGCAAAGACCTGAGACTCTTCGAGTCTGCTACTGATGCGCATGTGCACCAAGGCTCTTGCTGAATCTAATCAGCCTGCCTGGGTTTCAACTTGTCAGTGTTCTCAGACCGAGTCAAACTTTGGAGACTGGGAGTCCTGAACTCCGGAGTGCCCTGCACGAGCTGCTTCAAGTACACTTCTGCTTGATTCATTTAGTCCATACTACGCTGGTACTGCTACACGACAGGTGACACATATCGGAGTCAGGCCAAGGTGCTTGTGGGTGGTTGTGGTCACGATGTCGCAGTGCTCGAAGGGAGACGGGTGCTCTCCTGGACCGGGGAAAACTTTTGTTAGTGTTTGTAGTAGGAAAATGAGCACTATGCAAGGCCTGTATGAATCATGCATGACACTGAGTTTTGCAGAGCTAGCTAGCAACGCCCACGCATCAACAAAGAACATTGCCCTTACCGGCCCGCATCTCCTGTCGCAACGAGGCCGGAGATGTGAGCAATATCGGCCATCAGAATCGCACCCACCTGGCTGCAGGGCTGTCAACACGCAGAGGCTGTGGAGCTTAGCTGACTGTAGTCTGTAGGCGATGTGACTGTCCGATGGGGCTTGGAAGAGCGTTTGATGACGGTGCAGCGGTTCCGCTAAGGAGATCCAACCCAAACTTTCGCCTCGTCTGCAATCTCCCTGAACTTGCCGAAGTCGATAACTCGAGGGTAGGCGGAAGCACCACACAAGATCCTGCAGCACATGCAGTTTTCATGCTATCATATCCAAATGTTCTGGGGTGTTGACGACGTCAACGAACATCAGACAGGGCACATGGCCGGGCGGAAGACCAGAGCAGTCTTTCGCAGCTCATCGAAGTCGATCAAGCCCGTCTCCTTAGACCATGCAGTGGCTTGTTCTTGCAGAGCTTCCTGCCGAGGCTTAGCAGT
>BGNK01000991.1:89958-108823 GCA_003297005.1 Symbiodinium sp. clade A Y106 | reverse complement strand
ATACAAGAGATGATGTAACCTAACACAAACAGCATCCCACGGGATGACTGGTCAGCAAGTGTGCTTCCCGACAGTAATTCTGCCAAAGCGCTGTCGGACTCCCGGTCAGCGGGGGCGTCTCTTGGAACATCGGGTACCCCATGAATACAACTGTCTTTCCTTGGAATATGAGCCTTGAGACCCAAAGGCCACAAGATTCAGGCCCCGATTGCCGAGTATACCATTGGAACACCTCTTTCCTGGATCAAGCTCAGCTGAGCACCCTCGGTAATTCCTGGCTGACCACTTCCTGATGTTTCCTGGCTGGACAGCTCCATGAAAGACCCCAAGTGAAGGAGCTAAGGAGTAGCGGTTGTGTTGATGTTGTTTTTCGGTCAGTCGTCGTCGTCGTGTTGCTGGGTTACTGCCGGTCGTTCGTCGTCGTCTCTGTTGTGCGTGTAGGGGTTGTGGTGTTGGCTGTTTTGCGGTCAGTCGTCGTTGTCGTCGTCGTGTTGCTGTGTTGCTGCCGTTCGTTCGTCGTTTTTGTTGTGCGTGTAGGGGTTGTGGTGTAACACGTTGAGTGTGAAGCTTTGGTGGAGCTAAGTGTGGAGTTTTGGCGGAGCTGAGTACGGAGCTGAGTGCGGAGCTTAGTACGGAGCTTTTGTAAAGCTTAGTGGGGAGCTTTTGTGGAGCAGATCGCACCTACCGGTTGTTGTTCACAGTGATGCGTGAAAATAGTCTACCGGCTGAGACCGGTGTTGCGTGTGTGCAACTCCTGTCTCCAAGGATGTAGGTGTAGGATCAGTGTCTTGCAGCCGCGGATGTTAGCGTAGAATCTGTGTTTTGCAGCAGGGGGGTACGGCTCTCTGATGCTACCGTGCCCAACGAAGCTATGCATCAGAGAGGGATGCCAAGCCTGGCCAGCTTGGCGTACCTGCATAAGGCCGCCCAAAACTGCACCCCAAAAGATTTTTGCTTCGTTTTTGGCCTAAGAATGAGTCGAAGATACAAGAGATGATGTAACCTAACACAAACAGCATCCCACGGGATGACTGGTCAGCAAGTGTNCCAAAACTGCACCCCAAAAGATTTTTGCTTCGTTTTTGGCCTAAGAATGAGTCGAAGATACAAGAGATGATGTAACCTAACACAAACAGCATCCCACGGGATGACTGGTCAGCAAGTGTAAGTGTGTGTGTGTGTGTGTGCGCGTGTGTGCGCGCATGTGTGCGTGCGCGTGTGCTTGTACGTGCGGGTGTGTGCGTGTGTGTGTGTTGTGTTGTGTTGTGTGTTGTGTGTTGTGTTGTGTGTGTGTGTAAAGACATCTGCCTTTATGAGGGTACAACAGGACAACACCCAAGTATAGCTTCTCCATGCGGAAGTAGCATGAAACGGTGCAATCGGAAGATATCTCCACACATGAAGTCGGACAACAAAACAAGTTTCAATTGAAGCCGGGTTTCGTTTCCTGTCATCTCCGAGCTCTGGTTGGTGCAGGTCAGGTGCATGTTGGCTACGGTGCCGAACTCGTTCTTAGCCTCGCACATGGAGCGCTGGGACTCTGGAAGATGTGGTGCATGCCCTATGATGCTTCAGCTGGCAGCAACAATCAGCAACACCATTCCCATGTCTATGTCTACGCATGGGTTTCTGCATGACGGAGGGCAAACCTTGCAAAGCCCGTCAATTTCATCACATTTCCGACCAAGAGGCTGCGGAAGTCAACTTGAGAGTCAGCTCTGACGTGGAGCCGCCCGCACCCCAGGTGAAGTCGGTGAAAAGGGGACCCAACGACTTCATCTTCACCTCGACGTGGATTCACGAGCACAGCTCAGCTGTTGCTCGCACACACCGTGGCATAGTCCCAGACACAGGAAACAAACGATACACAAGCACACATTGCCAAGTGGCGATGCGCTTGCGCAGATTTTCGACACCCTCCGGCGTCTTCGGAGGGAAGTACTCGAACGAAAACCAACCTGGTGGCACCTCCATCTTGGAACTCCGTTTCGGTTGCAGGGGAATGTCATGTTGCTATCTTCTACAGATGTGGTGTGGTCCGCCTGAGGGCTGGCATCATCATACATCGCGTCATAGCTGCAAGCTCCTGCCTTCTCCACCAGATCGGAAATCTTGTGGTCGTCGGGATACATCTGCGCCATGGCTCTCAACTACAAGAAGGACGGTGATGGAACCTGCGGTATGGAAATCAAGCCTGGCGCTTTGGAGGGTTGCGTCGTGCTGTCTGCCACGGAGCCGGCGAGATTGCATGCGGCGAGTGGACTCAACAACAACGGTATGGGGCCAGATCGCCGAGTGACTGTTATCGAGCACTGACTATGACTATCCACTCACTGACCAGTGATGAGAGAATCAGGAGTCAAGGGCAAGAGGACAAGAGCCTTCAGACATCCTCAGACATTGCGCGAAAACATCGTTCCAGCAGAAGCCGGTGTGATGTTGCTTTGGAAACAGAGTCTTTACGTACGTTCTGGGCCGAAGTCCGAATTCTCGATGCACGTGCTGCAACTACGACAAACAGACCACATGCCGAACTAGTGCGCGCACCGCTTACATGCCCAAGCACTTAATTGGAGACAGCACCTGAACCCTACCACCCAAAGCACTCTCATGAAGTCAAAGCACGTGCCAGAATCGAGCTCAAACAGCCCCTAATTTTGTTGGAGCTTTGGCAAATCAAGGCCCATCGACATTGACGATATGTTACTTCGCAAGCACAAACTGAGACTAAGCTGGGCAACAGTTACGAGTCACGAGCTTCGGCTCGGCAACGCATCTCGCAAGACTCCCTTCCTCAGGCGGATCGAAGTTGATGACCAAGGTGATGTCCTGCATGGTGATGCCAAGACCCCCATTGCTTGTCGATCCTGAAAGACTGAAAGGGACTGTAGTTCTAGTGGCACACAGGCCAGCAAAAAGATGCCATCCTTGATGTCCAGACCTCGCCCAGCAATGCTGGTCGCCACCTGGCGAAGCACTCGACAAATCGAATGATTTTGCAGTTGATATGGCTTCATTCACCTGCGCAGCCACACCGCATACCATGCCCTGCAGGTCGGATGGCCGCAGATCAACACCAGAATGAAAAGGTAAACATGGGCAGGGGCCATGATCCAGGAGTCACCGTTGCGGAAACGTTGCATAGCCTCAGCATCCAAAACCAAACTCACAGCTGTGGTTGTTTCTTCCGGTGCTGACAAGTGGCATGGTTGTTGTGAGCCATGATGAGCCATGTGGCTTGATTGAGTTGAAAGTGCTACTCACGTTAGCACGGGAACGCTCCCGGCCCATGCCCTGACCCCAGAATCTTCTAACCACTTCTGGCCCCGTGGTCTGTTTGTGTCTCGCAACGGACAGCCGGGAGAATTGGTTTCCTCTGTGCTCCTGGCAGTTTCGCGCTCGGCTTGTTTCTTGTAGCCATGTAGGGTCTCCACCTGTGCGAGCTTTGGGAGGAGACTCAACTTGCCAGCTTCAAACTGCGCTCTTTTTGGAAGCCGATTCCGAAACCTCTAATGAGACCCTCAAGCAACTTCAAGTCGCAACTAAGTTCAGCGCGGGAACGCCGTTGAGTGCCGCCTGCTGCATCAAGTCAGAAGCATCGGGTCCCACGTGCTTCAGCGGCACATCGCCTGCGCGAAACCCATAGGTGTACGTTGCCTTGACTTTCTTTGCCAAGGAATCGCACTCGTCGTGGTCAAACGCGAAAATCAGCACCTCGCAAAGTGTGCAAAGGCTCTGTCGTGCGGTTTCCGAGCCGCACACACGATGATGAGAGACTGGGTGATACTCGATCTGCGCATTCTGGATCTGGCATCTAATTTCGACCAACCCACAGCAACACTTCCTCATCTTGCAAATTGCTAGGTGTTTTCCACGCTTGCACGTCTGTCTGAGCTCACCTTTCCAGGAGATTTGTTGTGAGCGCTGTACCTTGGATCATTCAGCAGGCCCCATGCAATCCAATCAGCTGTCCGTCCGGACATATCGCAGTAGACAGCAACTTGCTCCTGCTGCAATTATCAAGGGTGGTCGGGTTTCGGCGGTCCTGCCACGATTGAGTGCGAAAATCTGGCGACAGCTTTGCAAATCAACTCAACCATAGCACGGAAAGACTCTCAGCAACCGCCCGAATCACAGTCGTGGCATCATGCTGAGCCAATGCCAAGCTGCACTTTCCGCAAGGTGCTTTTCAAAGCCCCTTCCTTGTCGAACTCGTCCTTCACCTCATCGAAAACATGTTCCGGAAGCTGTGAATTCTGCGACAACATACAGACAGCGAACACTCCGAACAGAAGCACTACTGCTGAGATCCCCGCAATGATGACCTCTTGCTTGACGTCCCTGTTCGCCCGCAGCGGATCCTGACATCTCAGGCCGTTAGAAAGGGCTGCGACTACCAGCAACTAGGAATCAGATCTTTCCCCGGTCAGTCCTTCATCCCGACTCGAACCTCCACGGCATGTCGACCTCTGTCAAGAGCGCGGCAGACCGGAGCCGTCCGAAGACTCTGCAGGCAGAGATGGCAGAGCAGCAGATGGCAGCCTGGGGCCCTGACTGATCCAAGTTGCCAGGTCGCTGACCTTGACCCAGGTGGCACAGTGCCATGCATTGGCAGGATCTCTCTGTCTCTGTCTTCTGGTAAGGTAAATTATAACCATGAACCGCATCTGGTTTTCATCGTGTTCGATCGTTCACCTCCACCTACCATCTGCAACAAATGACAAACGTAACAACCCCGCTGACGCAGAATACTGTCCGGAACCTGGGTGAGGGATTCTCAAACAAAACATGCCTACAAACTGTGCCCGCAAGGCAGGTGCAAGCGATATTGGCTCACTTTGTATGCATTTCGCTACACGATCGCAGCAGTGATGCCGCAACCGTTTTCCGTCTGTTGTAGGGTAGAGCTTTCACCACATGAACTTTACTTGCTGACATCCGGCAGCTGCCGCTGCGAGATGTGCGTAGCGCCGGCAGCAAAAAAAGATTGAGAAGCACATGAACATAAAGCAACCTCCTGGGAGGGACACGTCATCTGCAAAGGTGGCTGAGAACAGCATTGTCTGCCGCCGCCTTGCAGGGAGCCCCCACTCAATCACAACGGAAATCCATGTTCTCGAAGGCGCATAATATCACTTTAAATGGGCCAAGGAGTCGAAACCAACTTCACGTGTTGGCCAGCATCTTGAGCAACAAATCTGAGCACCCAGCGGTGTCTCGACGTCGCAGGTGATTTTACGGATGTTGGCATCAAGTCCTGGCTCCGGCTACGTGCTTTACATTTGATACCTGTTGCAGAGACTCGCATTGCCTGGACCGGTGGTACACAACGACAGCGACGCGCCCAGATCAGAGCGCAACTAAACGATCATGACTTTACACGCAGGGACCGCAGGTATACTGCATATGCTGGTATGTGTATATGTACAAACATACCGTGCAGATCTCCTGCAGGTATCAGGTACCACTGAATCAATGTATGTTTGTGTGCTCGTATGTGGGTGCATTCAAAGACATACAAAAGGTCTACGCGCTTCTCTCTGTCAGTGTCATTCTGTTGCGCACCATTATAGGACATAGACCTGTCCACGTGCCTTCTCCGATCATGGCATCAGCCTGCGCTTCAATCGGGGCCAGATCCAGGGGCATGCCAGGAGATGATATGAAGTTTAATGGGGTTGAAGATGGTTTAAGGATAGTCTCTCTGTGTCTTTTTTCGTGGGCTCTTTTTCCAAGGCCCCTCTGCCAGGATGAGCCAGGGCTATTGCAGGGGCCTCTACAGTAGTAGCCCTGCTTATAGTATCGCACCCACGCAGAGGCCCTGCCAGCATCCCCTACGGATTTGAATGACATTCAGTGGATTTACAGGGCTGAACTAAAGGATTTTGAAGTATGCCAGTCCAGCCAAAGAGATGGTGGAGCACGGCCAGGAAAGTCTTGAAATTTTACCGAGTTCCTTGCAGCGGCAACTGGTTCTTAGTTTGCCTCTCGAGGAGTCATGGAAGTGAGAGGAGTCCTCAGGGCCGAGGACCTAGTCCGTGATGCTCCATGCTCCATGCATTTCTGGAAGCCGAGAAAAGGTGTTAAGCCAAGGTCAGTTGCAACAACGGTGGTGCTGCGGACAAGCTGCGCAGATGTCAGCCCGACATTGGAGCTCTGCTCTCTCCTCTCCTCTCTGTTGACCATTCTTCGCCACATCATCGCATGCTGCCCTGCTTCACTTGCCGTCGAGTCGATTGCATCCGAACATCATGCTCAACATGGCGCACCGTTCAGCTGCCCAGCCTCGTCCAGGATCAAGAAACGCACATTTCTGACTCCGAACCTCGGCCATAATTAGACTCTGAAAGGGGCTCAGACATCGGGTCGCGGCAGACTGTACTGGATGGAACCGTGGTGGAAATCGAAGAAAGAAAAAGCCTCCACTTTCCGGACCAGAGCCTGCCAGAGGCCGCTGCCAGTGCTTTTCGTTCTCGATGAAATCAATCAGCCGACCAACCGTGCCGACCTCTCCATGAGGTCATTGACGATGCTTTGATTGTGGACACGGGGATGCAGCGGCACGTGCAAGCAAAGGGAGCTTTAACTCTGAGCATTGCGTCCTTTAGACGGCAGTCCCAGACCTCTTCGAACCAGTGCTGAGATCGCGGCCACACATTCCGGTCGCTCGCGCAACCGTCCGAGCCTATATTGCACTGCGAGGAGCCCTACCCGAACATGAGAGCTACACCCGCCGGCACTGTGGATAACATCTGAGCACTTGTCGTTTCTCGACGAGTCCCTTCGCCGCCATAGCCTCATCTGACAACGCATTGCCAGCAAGGAAATGGTTGGACTTCAGTTGGAGGTCCAAGGATCCCCAAGATGTTGAATCCTTCTGACAACATGTGAGCTGCGTGTGTCGAATAAGTTCCCTAGACGTAAACGCATACTGGCTCCAATGTATTCGCCGCCGACGGCCGCTCTACTATAAAGACTCCGAGCTCTTTGGGGAATTCTAACATATTAGAACTAAAACACTCCGAGCTCTGCAGGGAATTCGAGTGCTGCGATCAGCCTCTAAAGTGTCCGGGATGCGTGCAAGCGAGGGTGACAATGCCGGTGCTCGCGGTAAAGCGTCGTGCCTGCTTGCACGACAACCGGGTGCCGAACACCAGGATGACTTTCTGAACCTGCTACGTAGAAATAAGTACAATCTCTACGCGGGTTTAGAGTACCCATGGCCAAAACAAGCAACAACCGAAGGGAGCTCAGTGACTAGTCAGTACTCACGCTCGGAGCGTGTGAATCCGAAATATCATGCCTTTTTCTCGGTCTTCCTGGAAGCCATCCGGGAGCATGCAGGCTGCAGGCCGCTGCGAGCCCATACCCCGCTTGGAAAGGCGAACTGCCAGCCTCCGTCTCGATCTGGGCCTGAGTGGCAAGAGCTCCAGCACTTGCCGGAGCCGTCAGATCACATCTATGGCAAGCGAACTCCTGGTTGACGTCGAACACCAATGTCTCGATGAGCGCACACACAGAGCTGAGCTGGGTGAATCCACATCAGCTGCAAAAGCGGCAACAAGCAGGTATCGTTGCAGCCGGCACCCAGGACGAAGTTCTAACGGCACTAGCGCCAGCCACAAATTCATCTATCAGCCTAATCCGTCTAGACCATTTCTGCATTGACGAATGTTCAAAAGCTGTGCGTTCCCTACAGACGTCCTGCAGTGAAGTACGTGCATTCATCGAGCCGCAAAAGGACTAAACGATGTGCACATGCTTGCATTTGCCTTGGCGGACGAGTGCCCCGACTGAGTGTCCCGCGACCCTTCGAAGGTCTACCTTCCTCCTATAATGCCTGTTTCATTATGTTTCATTGTGCTGCTCTTGCGTGATCTTATGAACGGCCACGCTGGGTCCCTGGGTGGCTGGCCGCTAGCTCCCGTGAGGGTGCCAAGATCAACACCTGTCTTTTGTGATTCTGTTTTGAGCACGTGGGGTCGTGCGAAAGGGTAGGCAGGGCACACGTACCTCCACTAAGAAGGGGCTCATGACGGCTCGTGACTTCGTTTATGGAACCTAAGCAAGTGCTCCCATCCTTCAAGAGGTACCGAGCAAAACCATTACCAGGCGGATGAATTCTGGAGGCAAGAGCATTTGAAGTGATGTACCAGTCTCAAAGCTGCCAGGATCTCAGCCGGCCTCTGGAGAGTATGCCCCCGGACCAGCAGCTTGTTTCTGCATCTGCACCTCATGCAGCAATGCAGTACGAGTCGCTGCAGGACAGTATGGGAAGCCTACACTTCCCTTAACCGTGCATGCAGCAGTGTGAAACGCCTTGCAGTTCCCCTTGTCAAACTCAGTTCAAGCCATGGTTGTCCATGCAAGGAATTGTGGGGCTTGGGCCGGGAGCGACGAGTCGTCATTTGGACCGGTGCCAGTGCCCATCCTGCACATTGCATTCGGGGTACGCTGCTCGAAGAGCCCTCAGACAGCTCTCGAGTCATGCAATGGGCAGCTGCCCGCAGCTGTCCTGGAGCGCAGACCCTCCTTCAAAAGTCGTGCGAAGCCTTGGATGAAGACAGAAGCCGCAGCGATCTGGAAGAAAGCCAATCTCAGAGACCCACAAGGAAGCAGGAATGCCAGCGTCTTGCCAGAACCAGTCCTAGACAGAGCTCGCTAGGTGTGCCCCTAACGCCTTCCCAGCAATATGACATATCCTGTCGAGGCCTCGTACTTTTGTCGGGTTCAGACAAGTGACTACAAGTGACATGCAAGCCGTGGCAAACGTTCCCCGCCCCAAGCATGGAGAGTGGTCCTTGCAACGCCGATGAGGTCTCGCCCAGAGCAAAGGATGGGCCAGGCTTGGGCCTTCGCAGGCTCGCACGCAGCATGGCCCCTGTAATGAAGGCTCTGGACTCTGGACTCTGGCCATGCTCGAAACAACCGGATAAGGCTTCCGGTTGCTTCAAGGTCCAGATGTCCCGCACGACATCGATGTTCGAACACACCTTGCCTGGATGGGCGTGGGCTCCGTGAAGCCTCAGCGATGTAAGTAAGGGTTTCCTTTGCTGGGTTAGGTCGTTTCAATGCAGTAGTCAGCCTGCGCCACGCATCGCATCCACCAGCGTCTTCGTGAGACCGTCCTCGGCAGCCTGATAGGAGCCGGCAACTCATCCTGTGTGTTTATCCGGGGCTGACGGCTTTGGGGCCAGCTTGCATGGTACCTGAGAGGGCATGCACTGTGGCAGAGTCGCCTGTCTGTCCTATGTCTATCCTCAAGCTTGCGGCTCAAGACGTTCCAGCAAGTAGAGGTCTGTGCTGAGGAGTTGTGGCTGTCTCTGCTAGCTCATGTGCTTGAGAAAGCTAGTCGTCTGTTCAAACCAAATTCACAGTGGAGTTAAGAGCCTCAACCCGAAAGACCTGTCCAACTCGTACTCACTATGGAGCACAAGGGAGCGCCATCTGAACGAGTCGCTCAGGGCCCAGATCCCCGGCCTCCAGGCGTGTCCAGGGCGCCCACGGGTCCTCGCCATCCTCCCCTTCGCCATGTTCATGCGGGCTTGGAAAGGGTGCTGAGGGATACACGGAATCTGGAAATCTTATACAGGCTTAGACTAAAGGACCTGGGTGATATGAGGAGTACAGCTTAGGGTGACCTCCAGCCGATCAGTCAGAACCATCAATGACATGATTGTGTGGAGTTCGGATATGCCCACGAAACTCCGTGCCTGTTCTCGATGCCTGGAGTTCGTCGAAGACCTGGCTGCACGTAGTACGCAGATATCAAAAGTCTCGTTTTCCTTCCGTGTGTTTGCCTCGTTACCATTTTTGCGCAATGTATATAGCTGGTTTCGTGAATCTTTGGATGCTGTCCCGGACGTACGCTGCAACGGCGAAAATGAAGATGATGCCAACTGGCCCGCCAAGTCAACCTGGCTACTGAGCGACAAGCTCTTGAGGCCTGAAGCTCAGGAAGACGAATGTATCTGTACAAATCTAGCGGATAGCTCAAACAAATCATGGCATCCTGGGATGCATCTCGTCACCAAGCCCATTCAGCTGGATGCCGTCTGCTTCAAAGTCCGAATTGCTCAATGGCGGGCTTGCCCGTGTACAGGCCGGCTGCGATCTGCCCGAGGGCAGCGATCCTGCCGGTGCGGGGCACCAGATCAAACTAGAGGAGTCGGGTCAGGGCCCGGGCAAAACAGCATGCCAACAACTCCGCACGGCACTACCCCGAACCGCGATCCTGCCGTAGTTGATCTCGCGATTGCGCGTCCCCAACCAGAGGCAGCGGGTTGCCGAAGTTGCCTCTCTTTGGATCTGTCAAACTCTAAAATTTCGTCCAGCCAAACAAAGCTGTCCCACAAGTAGCAATGAGGGCCAAAATCTCCGAAGTGAACATGCGAAACGATGCAGGCCAGGCCAATATCAAAGACAGGACTCGCCAGGTACAACCCCGATCCCTGAGTCCCTGTCAGACATCAGATCCTACTGCAAAGCTGCTGTGCCTGGCTCCGTGCTGTCGTCTTGCACGAAGACAGCCGCCTCCAACACCGCAATGATGGCGATGGTGATGAGGAAACCGGCTTGGCCTGCACCCGTGCTGAAGGCCGAAATGTCCTTCGGCACGCCCTCCATGCCCGGCGGCTGCACCAAGCTCTGTGTCAGCATGCCGAGTGCTCCCATCATGGCCAATCCTCGGACGGGTTCACTGCTTTTTGAGAAATCAACTGACAAGCCCCTTTAAGTGAAAATAGAATATCAACCAACAACGTCCAAAAAAGATTCCCCATCCGGGACCCAGATTCGGCCATGCTTGAGCTCCTTGGCTCGCAAGTCCTTGAAGGAAGCCTCGTCCTTGCAGAAGCCGGCCGGATCAAAGAATCCCAAAGGCTCGGTGACGCCAATTTGTGCCTCAGAAGATCTGCTTTAGAGCTTGCAGCCTCCGACGACAATCAAGCTTGGCACGGCCCCTTAGCGTCAATTTGTGCCTCAGGGCTGAACCTGCAAGCCACAGTCTTGCGGGCAGCCGGCTTCTTTGCGCCCACGAAGCTCAGCACCGCAGCGCCCGTCGTGGCAGAGACGGCCAACGCCGAGTAGGCGCTGAAGCCAGACTCAGCCTTCACAGCCGTGGAGCCTCGAAGGCCTGAGACGGCCTGGGAGGACTGGGACCCTCCCGGTGCAACAAAAGCGTCTGCGCAAGGCGCAGCAAGGAGGCCGGCGGCGATCATGCTCTTCACGGAAGCCATTGCTAGAGTCCGAGGGGTCTAAGGCACCAAGGAGATGGGCCACTGATGGCGACTGTTACTGAAGCCGAAACAAACTGACAAATGCACGTTGCCCCATGCGAAAAAATCAGCAGCTTCGGGACCCTACTGGGTAGAAGGTATCTGCAAAAGAAGAGCATCGCCGAAAATGCCGGCGTGCCCACCTCGATGCTTTCCGGTGGCTCCTCACAGCCGAGGCTCTTGTCCTGTGACCAGCTGATGCCTAAGAATGTAGGGGCATGCACATGATCTGAATCAAGTCCTGCAGAACACTGCCATCTCAGATGTGGTGCTGTTTCACTTGCAAATGGATCTTTTAAAGAAGAGTTGCGCCATAGTCAACAACCGAAACCACTGCCTGGGCTGCGTCCTTGTTGCTACTCTCCTTCCTGGCGCTTGGCCGGCTCCGCTTGCGCTTAGAGTTTAGACTCTTGGGGCCCCCGTCCCTGCCCGGCCAATGGAGGAACGGTCGGTCAAAGCGTGGCAGGACTGCAACTTCTGCTTCTTGAGACCTCACACCGCGCGCAAGTACTGCAAGTTTGCGCTAATCATGCACAGGAAGATGCCAGACTCGGTGCCAACCTGCAGGTGCGAGGCAGCGCGTGGTACAGATGTCGCCAAGTTTCGACTGCATTTCTCGTGCAGTTCCTTCATGAATCCGGGGCTCTGGCGAGCCTCCTCCTCCTCCACCTTGTGCTGAAGCACCTCAGTGCGCGAGCCTGCCATTATTGCTAAAGCATACGCAGGTCGCAGAGTCTGAAGAGCAGACGGAAAAGGTCTGTTGCAGCGAAGCTTGAACGGCGGCCGCTTCTTGCGCTTCTGCTTCTGCACCGTAGCCGACACCTTGGTCTAGATGTTTCTTCGTTACAGCTTTGCTTCGACTGCCTCTCCGAAACGTACGGCTGGATCACTACAGTAGTATTGAATGAATGCATCGTCACGGAACCAGCTGCACATGCAAGCAAGTCGGCATGGTCACACTGCATTGAAGCCTGCAGCGTTTACCTTCTAGCAGTTAGGACCCCCTTCGCCCCTTTTGGGCAATAATGCCACCGCCAACCCATTAGATGATTATCCCTATGGTCCCCCCTACATTTCACCGATATATCACTACTACTTCCCCCATTAGACGATCATTCCTAGGATCCCCCCTACACTTCACCGATATATCACTACTACTACCCCATTATCAACACAATTCTAGGAATAACCATTACCCCATCTATTATCTCTAAGGTGGCGTTATTACCTAAAAGGGGCAAGGGGGGCCTTTTAGAATTTAGTTTAGGGTTTAGGGTTTAGGGTTGTGTGTTCATAAGTTCCATCGCAGCCCACCGCACTAAACTAGGATTATACCGCCATGGAGATGCACACTTCAAAAGAACTGTTGATCAGAAAGGCTAGAACTGTTTGAAAGGGCGGCTCTTTTGGCTTCTGTCTCGCGTCTCTGCTCAGCTGCTCTAGAGGTCACTGTGGCGACGACTGCACATCGCCATCCCAGCTTATTGGGGGTTTCGTCGCGCCGGAACCACCCTTGGCTTTGGCCAACGCGGTGGCACCATCACAGGACCTGAGGTCTGAAACACAGGAGTCTCGCCGACTTGCTGCAGCTGTGATCCCGAAGCCGATACGGAAGAAGGGAGTGCGGATACACCGCAATCATCGCAAGACACTGTCGACGTTCCCTCCCTCGTCCCTCTGCGGCTCTCAGCCAACGAAACATCTCTGACCCCACTGACCATACCCCCGAAGTTCGGCATCTTCTCGCAGCTTTTTGCATTCTCCACATAGAACTTGTGCAAACGTGTCGCGAGCACACGGTTATACAGCATGCGCTCGGTAAACTCCTGAAATGCTGGCTGGTGCCGTTGTGGCACGTTGCCCTCTTCTGTTCTGAATTTTCCGGAACTGTAGCAACTGAGCAGTGTCCACTTTCGCTCCAAGCAAGCTGGTAAAAGCGCAAGACGGTGAGAATCGAAGCCATCGCGGCAAGAACCGGTCTTGCCATGAGATCCACAAAGCAATAGAAAGTTGCGCTCGGAGGTCACTTGAAACTTGCCCTTGAAGCCCTGATTGAAATTTTTGACGTGTGGTGACAGGTGGGCGCAAGAAAGTTTGCGAGGCTTCTTTTCCGATGTAAGAACAGTTTCTGACAAGCCACAGAACGCGCATCTGTTGCCATACGTCTTCCTGATATTGGCTTTCACTTGCTTGGGAATGCCTTCAGTTCCCTGGCCGGTAGTCTGAGCGAAAACGCTGAGATTGGGATCCTTCAATGCCTGATGCATGAAGATGCTGCTCTCATAGAACGCACGATCGACCATCACGCCATCATTCTGGACCTCTGACGAGATTTGGAAACTCGCCAGGCACTAAAGCCAACAACTAACCCATTCGACCGGCCTCTCTCATACCCCAGGACGAAAACATAAACACACCCAACCCCTAAACCCTAAACGCACTAAACTAAAAACACCCAACCCCCAACCCCAACTAAGCAACCCAATCAACAAACCCAATCGGGCAACCCTACGGGGAAACCAAAACCGAGGGGGGAATAAACAACTACGCTACAACCAAAAAGCCAACCCCTAAACCCAACAAGTAAGGTAATCAACTAAGCCTACCGGGGAAACCTACGAAAACAAAACAAGAAAAGGCACAAAACTTAGGTTGGAGAAGCTGGGAAATGGATGTGATGTTTTCGCCGAGGATCAACTGTTGGTTGTGGTTGAATACGTCTGCGCAAGGACTGTGCTACACCAGTAAGCATGACAACAGTTTGCGTTGGCAGTGTCTGCTTGAAAACCTGCACCAAATCTTCGACGGAAGCTTCGGACAAAGCCACGGCCGTGTATCCTTCAAGAGCCTGGATCACACCTTCGACGACACTAGCCTCAAACTGCATGTCTTCCATCTCTCCTTTCACAAACTCACGCACACTGCTGTCTGAAGAAAGTTTGCGTCTCTTCGATGCGGGCGCCGCCATTGCATCGGCAAGGGAGGCAGACTTGTGCCACGGGTTTACCTCCTACTAGAGCACGAACAGTGCATCTTATAAAGACCCTCAATTTGTCAATAAACGCTGCCAATATGACTGCCGCACACTCAACACAAGCTGGACCCAAAATGATGCCGGTCCACAGACTTCGCGTGACGCAACACATGCTGCCAAAAGACTTTATGAGATGGTAATGGGCAACAAACACACCTACTGTTTAACATAATCAAACGGAAACCACGCCCATTTGGGAATGTGACATGGAAAGGGTTCAAGAAGTTCCACCTGGAATTTGGAATATTCTGCGCAGAATTCAGTCTGTATGCAGCGCAGAATTTAATCAACACATTCCAGCGGAACTGTAGGCATCTGAACGTTTAGGGTCTTAGACTCTTCAGTCATTGGCGAGTCGTAAACTCACTGACAACTTGAGTTGTAAGTTGCAGAACCACTCACAACTTAAGTTGTAGAGCCATACGTAACTTCTAACAGAAGCCGGGGGGTCAAATACAATGCGCCATGCAACTTAAGTTGCGAAACTGCCCACGACTTGGAAAATATCTTTAATACTAAACTTGTATTTTTGACCCAATTTTTCATCAATTCTTTCTATGGTATAAAATTTTGGCTAAAATTGCCCACTCTCTCTTTTTCATTGGGCTTCCTTTTCCTGAATATTTTAACTTCATCACCAACACTTAATTCAGGATAGACCCGGTTTCGTTTAGCATTCATATTTAAATGCAGTTTAACTTTTAATTCGTTGCTCGGCTTTCTGGCATCCTTTGGGGTGAAGCCAGTAGCGGAATGTTTCATTTTATTATTATATGTTAATAATATTTCAAAGATACAAATCTGGCCACTGAATATTGTTCTTACCCTTTTTCTGAGCGGCTGCAACACGACGATATAATAAATCTTTGAACGTCCTAATGGCCCTTTCGCTGAAATTTGCGTGTGCCCTAGTTCTATAGTGTTCTATGTTATGTTCCTGTAAATACTTTTGTATTGCCTCCTTCTTCATTGCTCCCTCATCGTCGGTATAAATTAGTTTGGGCTTCTTCCCCATTTTATGTAAGCATTCAATCATCCCNCCTTCTTCATTGCTCCCTCATCGTCGGTATAAATTAGTTTGGGCTTCTTCCCCATTTTATGTAAGCATTCAATCATCCCACTCGCTAAATCTTCTTCCTTCTTACCTTTAATTGCCACGGCATGCATAAACTTATCAAATATGTCAATCATTAACATTCCTACTCTAAATTTTTGATCCTTCAAATCATTAATAAAAACCAAATCCATTTGATACTCATATGCTGAATGCGGGGCGACAAAGCTATTTGAACCGACGGGCTTTCGTTTTTGATCAACATTCTTCCTAAAAAACTCATTAATATCAGACATGGTGATGGTTTTATCTTTCTCCCGTGCTTCTTCTAAAGTCCGGCTTTTTGAACCAAATCCCGCGCGATCAAAATACACATCATTAATTATTTTTTGTTTCTCACTCATATAAAAAAACAAAAGAAAATAATGATTTAATAATTAAATTAAATCATCATTCGTCATCCATCGGCTTTATGATCTTGAACTTGCTCATATCATATTTGGGTGTGCCGCGCTTTGTTTTAAACGGCTTTTTGGCATTCATAATTTCTGATAACAGTTCTTCTGTCAACTCATCGGGGTTCAGTTTGATATTGTTGGCTTCTTCATACTCCTTGATCTTCTTTCTCTGATTGTGTCGTAGTGCAGATTCTCGTTTCTTTTGCATATANATCATTTCTGCGCTTGTTGTAATACAATCTGCTGTATATGGCGAGTTGCTCTTTGATTTCATCCATTGTCATATCCTCGGGGTTTTTACTCATATTATACTATACTATATATTATTTTTATCTTTAGACATATTTCTATATATTAAAAAAGATTTAGTATTTTAAAAAATCCTTGGAAAATTTATACTTAAAAAGAAAATAAATATATAGTTTAAGTATATTAGTATATGTCCAAAGCCATTAAGCGTAATACAGAAGCACTACAAACATTTTATAACAACAGAAGAAACCGCATCAACCAAGCCACCAGAACAAAAGTTCAAAATATAATTAACTTATATTCAGATCGTAAGATCGCCCAATTCACCACAGCNATCAGGAAACTCACCACCGCAAAAACAGACAAAGAAAAAACTAAAGCGGAAAAAGAATATGATAAAATATACGACAAGCACAAGGATAAAGAACAACTAGGTCAGAGAATGGCACAAGCAAAAGAAGACAACAAAAGAACAGGAAGAACCAACCCGAGGAAACCAAGAAAATATTCAATCAATGTTCATTTATACCAACTTAAGACTGAATCACACCAAGGGTTATCAGTATCCTTCAGAGACAGCAGGGGCAGGGCATACGTTCCGATTTATATGAAAGATCTATCGGCCAATGTAGCCACAACACCGTGGGTTGAAACCCTAGCAGGGAGACGAATATTTAGAGACGAGAANAAAAACATTTCATAGGCTCAAGATGTTATTAATGACAGATGACAGTTTTAAAGCAGATGTCGGTTATGCCGAAGGTTACATTGCTTGTATTAAAGTTAATCACGTTGAGAGGGTAGATAACGCCGATGCTTTCAAGCCACAAGACGAAGAATTAACAAACACAGAGAATGTCAGTATGTATCACTCTATATAAGTCTGTGGGAACCTAGGTGTCATACTCTGGAAATTGGAAGCCATTAAAGTAGATCATTATGTTAAGAACGAGTGTTGGTTTAACACCTTGACGGATTATTATAAGGATACACTTATGGGAGATCACAAGAGAGAGAAGAACAAACTAACAAAAGAAGCCATCCTAAAGATCATAAATAAGACGGAAGAAGATTTTAAAACAAAAGGGGCGTCAATAACAGATATGGCGAAGGTGTTTGAACATTTTAACTTGCAAGTGAGAATATATGATACGTTTGAGAATCTAATTAATAAACGCGACCCAATAAAGAGAAACCATCACATCCCAGCCTTATACGCTATAGTGAAGAACAGTCATATCTACACAGTCAGTGATAATATGAATATGCTGAGGCAGATGATACCCAAAAGCAGTAATTATAGCATATCTGTTAAGGCATCTTCAGATTATCACCTTAACGAGAAGGAGGAGCCAGTGGAATGTAAAATGATCACATCCCTAGACGACATCCGGAAATACACAGAACACAGTGAATACACATTNCTTAACGAGAAGGAGGAGCCAGTGGAATGTAAAATGATCACATCCCTAGACGACATCCGGAAATACACAGAACACAGTGAATACACATTGGTATATAATGGCTACGATCTGTCTCATCTTTTTTATCTTAGCAAACAGGCAGGGTATGAGCCACAGGTTAGGTTCAGCGCGGGGTGTGTGTCCGAACTTAACTTCAAGTTTAAGATCAAGGACAAAGTGATCAAATACAAGGTTAAGACNTTTTATCTTAGCAAACAGGCAGGGTATGAGCCACAGGTTAGGTTCAGCGCGGGGTGTGTGTCCGAACTTAACTTCAAGTTTAAGATCAAGGACAAAGTGATCAAATACAAGGTTAAGACCCAGAACTTGGTTAATAATTCTATAGACGGTTCCATCTGCGTGAGAACGGAGCAGATCTACAATAAGATGTCTAAAGCAATGTTTAATTTTAATACCGCCCTCTTCAAGTCTACTCACAAGTCATATTACAACGAAGTAGACGTAGAGATTTTCAAGGAGTGTCGCACCATCCCCCCAACGGGCGAAATAAATAAACATTATTATTTATATAATCCTAAGACAGACAAAGACGACAAATACTGTTATACCCCAGAAGTGACTACGGAGATAGATGTAAGAAAAGCTTACACATCTGCGTTTAACAAGATCGCCGAGATACCGGTGTTCACTCANTATACCCCAGAAGTGACTACGGAGATAGATGTAAGAAAAGCTTACACATCTGCGTTTAACAAGATCGCCGAGATACCGGTGTTCACTCAGTTTGATATCTGGAAGCCCTTCAATGGTAATGTGACAGATTTTCACGATCTCACTCTCTACTTGGTCAAGCCCACCAAGCGGAGTTTATTTTTCAATAAAGCCTACACTTTAGTATATGGTATGTTTTTAAAGCACTTCGTGANCCATCCAGAGTATACAAGGTGGATTATAGGAAGATCACAGCGGAATTATGGAAGACAGACATCTCTGACAAACCAGCCGAAGACATCAGAATCAAAAAACTGATAGCTAATGTTAACTTCGGGCTACTTGAGAAGAACACGAACAAAGCCCATAAAAGTTATGCCTTTGATACTCTAAAGGAAGCCTTATATTATCAGAACAAGATCGGAGGAAAGATTNCTTGAGAAGAACACGAACAAAGCCCATAAAAGTTATGCCTTTGATACTCTAAAGGAAGCCTTATATTATCAGAACAAGATCGGAGGAAAGATTAACAGAATTTCGGGTATGTATGTTGATGAGATTGAGTTACCTAACGGCGAGACAGACTTCATAGAAAAAGAGATGGACAGAAAATATTATTGCTTAACAGTGACCGATAAAGCCACCCTACGAAACGG
>BGNK01000991.1:58125-74457 GCA_003297005.1 Symbiodinium sp. clade A Y106 | reverse complement strand
AATGATCCAGATTTTGAGAAAGATGTTCCCAAACCAGACAAGATCAGAGTAGTTGATGGTAAAGAACACTATGTGTGTAATAAATGCAATTCAGGAATGATAGCCTGTATGTGGGCAAGTCATTTTAACAAACCACCGCATTTGAAACCAGAAACTGCATAGATATAGTGTAATTATAATACATAAGCAGTTATATATTATAATTACAATGTAGTTAAAACCCTTAACCCTAAACCCTGAACCAAATTCTACGAGGAACCCCTTGCCCAGTTTGGGTAATAATACCACCTTAGAGAAAATAGATGGGGTAATGGTTATTCCTATAGTTGTATTGATAATGGGGAAGTAGTAGTGATATATTGGGTGGAGCGTAGGGGGGAGTATAGGAATAATCGTCTAATGGGGGAAGTAGTAGTGATATATGGGATGGGGTGTAGGGGGGACCNAGTATAGGAATAATCGTCTAATGGGGGAAGTAGTAGTGATATATGGGATGGGGTGTAGGGGGGACCTAGGAATAATCGTATAATGGGGAAGTAGTAGTGATATATGGGATGGGGTGTAGCGGGGACCTAGGAATAATCGTATAATGGGGAAGTAGTAGTGATATATGGGGTGGAGTGTAGGGGGGACCTAGGAATAATCGTATAATGGGGAAGTAGTAGTGGTATATGGGGTGGAGTGTAGGGGGGAGTATAGGAATAATCATCTAATGGGTTGACGGTGGCATTACTACCCAAAAGGGGCAAAGTATCAACTAGCTGAATCTCCTGCTGCGGCTTGGGGATTATGATCTGACTGCAGATTATCAAGCTCTGCAGCACCTGAAGTTGCCTGAAGCATGCCCAGCTTTGCTGCACGACATCTTAGTTGGTCGTCGCTACAAACTTCAGACCTTGATCATATTTGACCAAGCATACCGGCTTCTTACAGCAATGGGCAGCCACACGGCTAGAAACCCTGTCGAAATGGAGCTGAACATGGTTGGCGGCAATCAAAGATGGCAGAGAACTTGGCAGTCAACCTTGCCAGAATTTCTTCAGATCTTGTCCATCAGAAGTTGCAGATTGTCCCTCTGCACTGTGCTCTGCATTCGACTTTCGCAGAGAGTCCGGCTCCGAGCTCGAGCTCGGAGCCCGGGCCAATCCCGGGTCCCAGCACACGCTGAGAGTCTGCGAGGTCTTTCGTCTCTGCTCATCACCGCGTCACAGCCGCCTCTTCGGCGACTCAGCGCCGATCCGCTTCAGACTCGGTGCCACTCTTGTACGCTCGAGCTCAACTGACTTTGAGCTTAAATCGTCGATCTGCCAAAGCCCAAGCAAAGAACAGGATACAAGTCCTCTCGCAGAGGGTCAGGCTTAAAGGTGAGGCTGGACGGCACTGTGCAAGCGGCGGCTGTTCATTCGACCAATGTAGAGGCACGAAAAGATTTCATTAGAGTGCCCTGTCCAGCAGACCACCCACAGCACGAAGACCACCAATCCCCAACCTGCAGATGGCTGCTTCCATGCTTTGAGTCTGCTGGCAGTTCTCCACTGAGCATCCCTGAGCACAATGCACTACGGCCTAAAACCTCGTTCATGCCGCTGGCGAAGACGAACACGAATATGTAAGGATGCAGAGGCACCTCCGAATCGCAAGACGATGTTTGCTGCTGAAAAAACCCATGGTCCAGCGCTAGAAACACAAGGCATACTTTGTACACGCAAAGGCTCGAGCGGACAAAGATCTTGCACCTGACTGAACCGGCGGGGCCCCAGCCCCAGGTGCCCGCGCGTGAGAAGCACAACAGCTGCACTTCATCGGTTGAGCTGAACATCTAGGACGACGAAGCAGGCACTCTTGTAATTTGCGTTGCGTAGCCCCTGCGGAGATCGGGATTATCAAGCTTGCAGTCGGAGCATCCTTTTAATCGTGGAATGAGCGACTGAGCCACCAGTGCCTCGTACTGCCACGCAGAGCCTGTATCTTGCTGGATGAGCTGTGCCAGGTACCAAATCTTCGCTGAGATGCGCAGTCCAGCTCACACGAGGCAACTGCGTTCCGGCAGCAGGAAGCTTGGAAGCTCTGCACGAACGGGCCAGTGCGAAGTGCAGGGAGTGCAGAAATCAGGGGCACAAACAAATTAGCAGAGCTAATTCAGCCCGCGGAGTGTCAAAGAAAAAGCTGTGCGGCTTCGGTGCAGATGACAACGGGCATTGCCGCTGAGGTGTGCGGCCATGAACATGACAGTTGACACTCCTCGCGCACGTGCCAAATCCCTGCCACGCCACTACTCCCATGGCGCTGCCCTGCAAATCAACTTTTAGCGTCTAGATCCGATGAATTTGGCGCACGTTGAATCCACTTGCCAGACATGGTGCCAACAACAACGATGTTGAGCAACGTAAAGGCAAACTTATCGAAAAGCACGATATCTTTGGATCCACGTGCTGTTGCCACCACGGCCGTGCTGGTATTCTACATAAACATTGGGCGCCCCAGCAACCCTATGATTTGCCTATATTTTCTGCTCGGAGATGCTACGGGTCCACATCGTCAAATCATCATCGTTCTCACCATTTCCTGGGACTTTCACAGTGCAGCGGATCGCTTACGCTCTCCTGACGGCATTGTGGTATTGGCTGGACAGAGATCAAAAGTCGGTGCAGCTATGTGCAGATGTAACTCACGAGACTTCTCGGGTCTGTGCCATACAAACCCCGGTCTGCCAGACGCAGGCGAGTAGTGTGGATTTATCTTGGTCTGCAGGTTTCTGCACCACAATCTCTGTCCAGCAGGGCCTGGTGCATGGCTTGGCAGCCCTTTGGGACAAGCAAGCACAAGTGACCGAAAATGACAGTCCAACAGGCATGATGGCGTTTGATGCACTCGCCAAAACATCGAAATCTAGTTTTTCAGCTTGCCGCTCTTCGTGGAGGGCAGGATTTCCTGGTCTCCTCTATGCATTCAGCAAGAAGGCGACAAGCAAATCAGCTTGGGCAGTCTCAGTCTAATCCATTCTTCCAGGCCGCTATGACATGACATACCGAACACACAGCTCATGTTTTGAATATTCACGTGCGAACATTGAACCTTATGGAACTGACATGTGGCTAAACCAGCATGGTGCAAAGTAGCAGAAATGGACTAGTGGAGCTTGCCGTGCGAGCTGTAGCTTCAATGGCCAGCAGCCAGCTTGGATCGCATCTGATCGTTGCAAACACTTCGGAAGCAAGCCATCAAGCTGCCGCCTGCGGCAACCCTTGTAGCGTAGAGTCGCTAGAACTACGCAGCCGTAGCTTCTCAAGGTCAGATCTCCGTAGCTGCCTGCATCACGGAAAATCTCCGCGTTTGACCAGTCACTGGTGTACAACGCCTTTCCAAATTCTGTCATTGCAAGGGTCCAGCGTCAAAATTCGATGCTCCACTGGAAATGCAATCTGTCAACCTCCCTTTGTCTGAAACAAACAAGCGGAGCCCGCTGGCCCTGATTGCGCTAGCCACGGGTGGGCTAGCCGTCGTGTTTGCCAAGCCCTCATCTTGGGGGTAGCAAACCTCATGGCGCAGCACCACAAATGGGCCCGGCTGCCTAGGTACAGTGCTTGGACGAGCTGTTGCGACAGCATGAAGGCTGACAGGATTTCGGCGTAAACGGTTTTTCTGCAAATAATTGTACAGGAGCCTCTGGGATGTTTCTGTTTCGGTGTGTGATGTGGTGTGGCGTGGTGTCCGGTAAGGTTGGGTGGGTTGGGTGGAGGTTCGAGTAGAGGAGGGTGGGGGAGGGGCATCCCAAACCTGATGGTGTCAACTATGATGGAGATGCAAAAGTGGACCGCAAACCACCTAGATAAATTGACCGACTCACCAAGAACGTCTTCGTGGCGTGTGGTGGCTGGACAGAGCAGCAAGATCAGAGCTTTCATCATCATCATCATCATCCAAAATCCTCAAGCACAATGATTGATGATGCTGTAAGCGCAAACTTTTCTGCCGAAGCTTCGACATTACCTTCGCTAGCATGAAGCAGCACATGACCCAGGCTACTACAGGGGGCACATGCCGATTGTGGTACATGCCAAAGAGGCTATCCACCATGCGGGGAAGAGGTCCAGATGCGGAGCATAAAGGACGTCTGCATACATATGCAAGTCTCGCTGTATGCCGATGATGCTCGTTGCTGGTGTTCTTGCTGGCTGGGACTGCAGGTAGTGAGCACGACAATGCTGGTACACAATGGCACACGTCTCAATTTGGATGCGACGATTGTCCGATCTCAACAACTACTTGAACTCGCCGACCGACAAAATCAAGATTTGCGCGCGTGTGTGTGTGTGTCTGTTTTTCGGAAGCTCTCTCGATGAGTCGATGAGGGATCAAAATAGCAGGGGGACTGCCTGATCTGCAATAGTGGCAGTGCAACGAAGAGGCTGTTACACGTCACTGACAATGAGCCGGCGACGCCTGGCTCACGTACCTGCTACGCTCGGTGGTCAGAAGGATGAGCGCAACATCTCCAAAAAATCTCCGACATACGGATTCCAAGATGACGGGACAGTGTCCACTCGTGCTCCTACGTACAGCATTTCCTACAGTCTATAACACATACCAAACTGGTGAAGAGAAGCTGCAGTTCGCCTGCATACCAAACTTTTGAGGGTTTCAAGAAAGCAGAAAGCAGGCAAGAGGCTAGGTAAGAAAGGTTGCGGCTTTTTAGACAGAATCAAGGAGTGTGGGGCTGCGGCTTTGACTTGCGAACTATCAGGCTGACCAATAACAGCATACAGGAATACAGGACAGGTCGTCGAAGTCCAAACAGTTCTGGAAGGTCTTAGGTCCTAGGTCGTCGGAGGCAGTCCGAATATTGTCTTGATAAGACTCGCTTGATAAAATGCTCCGTTCGTCCCTCTTCCTGCGACTTCTGTTCATCATCACCCTTTCGCTTGACCGTCTCGACTCTCTTCTTGCCTTTCCATCTCACCGTTGCCGTTCAATCATACCTTTGGTACAGACTCTATTCCCCCTCCTCCAGTTTCGTTTGTGCATCACCCTTTCATTTCAACATCTCAGCTCTTGTCTCATCCTGTCCTATCATCTCACCCGTCTCCAGCGTTGAAACTGTAATATCCGTGGCTCAACCGATACCCCGGTATCGCCTGTCGCTAGGGTATCTAAAAAAAGAAGGGGGACTGCTTGATCTGTAAGAGTGGCCGTCCAACGTAAAGGTTGCTACAGACCGTTGATCTGAGCCGCGATGCCGCTCACGTACCTGCGACACGCTCCAAAATCGCAAGAGATTTCGAAAGAGGAGGTTTGGTTGAAGTATGTTGAAGTGAGAAGAGATTTCGAACCAGCCAACCCATGAATAGCATCGGCTATATCGAGGGTCGTCTCAAGTGGGTGCACCCGTGTGCGTGTGTGTAGCGTCCTGGCACCCTAGCACAGGCTCACACACACATCGTTCGCAGCATGCGTTGCAACAGGAGCCAACGTTTTGCAAGACAGAGCTGAACGTCTTCCAAGAAACAACTTTCTCACAAGCATCATGTGACGGGGACAGGTGTCCGACGTAGCTACGAGTGACAAAGGACGAAAGTCTGTTCATCTACCGGGCCAAGATTAGCTTGCCGCTCGGGTGTGAAGGATCAAACGTGAAAGGTTTGGGGGTTCAATCTGACACATGCATGCATCGTTGCTGTCGACACACATGACCTGCAACAAAGAGTTTCAATTGAGCAAACTTGCAACGCGGACGCTGCCGCCGTGCAAAACTGAACAGCGAAGATCGGGATCCCAGTCGTTGACCTGCTCAAACTTAGTGTGTGTGTGTGTGTGTGTGTGTGTGTGTGTCTGTCTGTCTGTCTGTCTGTCTGTCTCTGTCTCTCTGTCTCTCTGTCTCTCTGTCTCTCTGTCTCTCTGTCTCTCTGTCTCTCTGTCTCTCTGTCTCTCTGTCTCTCTGTCTCTCTGTCTCTCTGTCTGTCTGTCTGTCTGTNTCTCTGTCTCTCTGTCTCTCTGTCTCTCTGTCTCTCTGTCTCTCTGTCTCTCTGTCTCTCTGTCTCTCTGTCTCTCTGTCTCTCTGTCTCTCTGTCTGTCTGTCTGTCTGTCTGTCTGTGTCTGTCTGTCTGTCTGTCTGTCTGTCTGTCTGTCCGTGCGGTGGTCTGTGCGTGTGAGAGCTAGCCCCGTCTAAGAGACTTCCCTTCGCGATCCGTGAATGGTCGACAAGAGTGTGGAATCGTAGGGGACAGGATCACCTTGGTCGGACTCCTGCTAACGAAAACGATGCTTGGACGTGTAGCTTCAGCTTGTTACACCATGTAGTTGCATTCGTTGTGTATTGTACCATGATTCGTGACGATACTGATATCTGTAACTTTTCCTTCCTTTGCCTATTCCTTTGTGTTCACGGTGCAAGGCTAAGCCATGCCCGGTACACAGGTTCGGTGGCTTCGTCGAGACCACGCCCTTCAAGCTTAGCTAGAGGCATTCTACGCCTGCTCGCAATCGATGTGCCTGTTCCACCTATTCTTTTTGCGTGTCCTGGCACCTGCATCGCTTAGATCCTCGACATGCTGGGGATGGAGGTAAATGGCTCGATCAGGAGATGCCCTACAAACAACAACCACTGTGTCTGATGCTGCATGATGGAACTCGTGGCATTCCAATGGTACTGGAAGCTGATGCAGAAGAGGAACTGCCTTCGCGTCTGGGATCGCGCTTCATGCCCAAATTGAGGTATGTCAGCACAAAGCGAGATTGTTCGGCTTCTTGCCTTCGCATACTCACGGACATGCAAGCACCGGAAGCATTTCCAAGGCTGGCTGCGATCCGAAGGGTTGATACTAGTTGAAGGCACAACACTATTCAACTGCACTGCTGCGAGTACTACCCCACGGAATCACCGGAGGATAGAAAGGGTGTTTAGTTTAGAGTTTCCGCCGGGCTTCGCGGCCTGCACAACTCGATCTTGTGCATCAGGCCTGCAGCTTGCAGACCCACACAACAGGCAGGCCAGAAGCAATGCGCTCCAGTAACCCTTCCAACCACAAACCGCGTAGCGACCTCGATCAGGGCACTGAGAGCATCATGGTCACTGCCACCAGTGCCCAAGTTCCAGGTGCCCTTCACACTGGGGCAACCTCGGAACAGTTCGCAACGACCTCTTCTCCCCCTCTGACGAGCCAGAACACTCCGAACACAACACTGTCGAAATCATGCAGCCCCCTCATGAAAACGACAACACACTCACGTAATATATATATATATATATATATATATATATATATAAACACAGATATACATATGCATATATATATACAGGAATAACACACTACATATATATATATGCTAACCCCCAAGAACTACCGCGAAGTGCCGCGATATCGCCGCCAATCCTCGTACGTTCAGGCTTCTGGTGTATGATCCAATTTTGAAGTTCCGAGGGGAGAGCATATGCATGAAGGCAACCGGCTTCATTTTCAATTCTTTGCGACACTTCACGCAGATTCTCCGAGAGATGATAAACGATGAAAGTTTCTATCGGAATACCCGAAGATAAGTATGAGCCCGAATGGCAACCACAAAATAGCCTTCACTGTAGTCTCAGACGAAAAAGCCCCAGCAATACGTATGAGTGACCGTGAGCCTTGATTGGCTCCTGTTCATAAACAACAGTATCCCTATCACTACCCCTGCCATTAGACCTTACATTGTCCCCCATGGTGACAGTAGTATCCTGTTTCTTTCTCACCCCAAAGAGATGCCTTATAGATCAACATCTTAGTTCGTATGGATCAAAATGCTATGTCGACTAATTACCCCATTCTACATCCCCATATTACTGCCCATATCGATCTGAAGGTTAAAACAGTTACGTAATTACATCAGCTTGATTGGCCCTCCGATTGTAAGGATATTGCAGTCCCCTTGACAACCCCAGTATTGGATCTGATCTTAAGATCAACCACACGCTGTTCCCATTGGTAGCCTTCGTACTGTACCGGATACTTCCCTGAACAGAAACCCAGACCAGTGGCCGCACCAACAGGTTAATTATGGTTAATTAGTCCAGATGTAGCTGTGGTATCCGTAGCATGAGCATTCTAGACCCCGAAGTCCCGAAGTTTAAAGTCTGGCATCCCCAATACGAGTTCCTGTTATATACATACACGTAAGCCAAATACTACCCAAACAGTTACTTCAACAGTAAACGTCATACTCATGCTAATATTAAACTACACAAAACGAACTCCACTAAGAACCACGATCCTTGCTGTGTTCGCTCTGGCGTTGCCCGAATGATGGCCTTTAGGTTTTTTGGGATTACGAAATCATTTGCTTGCTTGCATCAACATTTATATTGTATATGGCATACCCTTCTCACTGTGCTATGTGATCGATCATGTCGGACTTGCTGCCAGACTTGCCCGTATGCCCGTAAGTACCTTTATGTGTGTGTATGCACATATTAACCCTTAGGTTAAATGTGTGCTAGATACCAGCATCATGACGAGGATCGTTAACTGACTCCTGATCCCGAGCAACATCAACCCCAACCCTATCCTTGTCATTCGCAGTTATGTCAAATGTGGCCGTACTATTCGCTTTAACTGCAGCAATAAGGTCATCTATAGTAATCTTTGTACCATCCATAATCTGACCTCAATGTTTTTTCTTGAATTTGCAATCATAGTCAGCTAGAGGAAATCGTAGTGGCAGCTGTGAGAACCGCGAAATGCTGGGTTTGCGATACTAAATTTCTATTGACCCCAAGACTGGTCCGAATGACGTCCTGGTTATTACCCAGTCTATTGTATAGTACTTAGCGGACTCGAATCGCAATAGTGATGACACTGGAACCTTATTGACCACACTAAGTCGTAACGCGCACAAACAACAAATGAAATGCACACTCTTTGCTAGAAAAAGCTTGGTCTTGGCGTGAAATACCGAGATTTCCTAGGAAAACGATGGTTTTGGGAAGGAAAAACAACTTTCTCCTAGGGAAAACCAAATACGGCCAGACTCCAAAAAGATGTTTTTTTGGCTTTCCCAAGGCAAAAAGATGGTTTTGGGCGGAAAAACCAACTTTGTCCTTGGAAAAAAATGGTTTTGGGCAGGAAAACCAACTGTTTACTAGGAAAAGATGGTTTTGAACAGGAAAACCAACTTTTTCCTAGAAAAAAGCTGGTTTTGGGCAGGAAAACCAACTTTTTGTTTGGAAAAAAGATGGTTCTGGGAAGGAAAACCAACTTTTTCCTGGGAAAAAGATGGTCTTGGGCAGGAAAACCAACTTCTTCCCAGGAAAAAGATGGTTTTGTGCAGGAAACCCACCTTTTCCTAGGGAAAACCAAAAAACCATCTTTTTGGAGTCTGGCCGTAGAGTTTCCCAAAAGATGTTTTTGTTTTGTTTTTTTGTTTTCCCGAACAAAAAAAGTTGGTTTTCCTTACCAAAACCATCTTTTTCCTAGGAAATAACTGGTTGTTCCCGCCAAAACAATCTTTTTCCATTTTTTCTAGGAGAAACCAAAAAAACAATCTTTTGAGAATTTGGCCGCATAGTATCTTCAAAGAATTGTTTTTTGGGTTTTCCCTCGGGAAAGTTGGTTTTTGATTGGAAGAGAACAGTGTTGCCGTTGAGAGCATGCTCAAGTCGAACCTGAACGTGGAAGAGCATAGTGTTGCCGTTGACTACGTGCTCACGCCGAACCTGAATGAGTTGACTGACACGTTCTCTTGAAATCTGAGTTTGATTTCGGTAAACCTTGGAGAAATACAGAATCCTGACCTTCCGGAAAGGCTGGTTTGACACGGTGTTTACGATACAACACGAGGGTCGGTAGTTCTTGGGGGGGTTACCATATATATGTATATATAATGTATGTATACATATAAATATAAGTGTATATATATATGCATATATGTATATACTATGCATACACTCAAATACACACACACAGAGACAGCACAAACACGAACAAACAGCTTCACCTGAAACTGTGCCTGAGTAGTGTCTGTGTCCGGGACTGCTGAAAATGTGGTCCACGCCACCATGCGAATTGCCACTGAAAACGCGGTGCATGCCTCAGCTGCGATCTGTAAAGAGCCAAAACTTCTTAGGGCTTTGCTTTCGCATGGAGCTAAAAAGCGAGCAGTCGAATCGCGGGAGGACTCAAATCCGACACTGTGGCACCTCATATCAATGGTCGATCCCCCCGTGCCCACTGGGTGCAAGCCCTCCTTCAAATGGTTCCGCATCGAAAGAAAGGGCTGTTGGAAGCTGTTCAGTCGGACTCATGAATATCACGAAAGGCTGATCCGGAATCCGTACTTGCCAAAGTAAAGGAATCGAGAACCGGCGCAGAAGTCAAACTCAGGTCAAGCTCTGCCCAAGGCTTTGGCGCTCGGAGAGTTTCTGGATGGTTGGGGATCCTGTGACGGAGTTGAAGTCGCCAACAAGGATCACCTGAGAATCGATTTCAGGGCATCAAGCAGGCAGCTGCTGAGATTCTAGACTGAGCAAGCCGCGTCATCATTGGACTCTGCGTTTTCGCCAATTACCCTCATGATGTTGTATGCAGTGGCCTGGAAGGCGAATCAAATCGAATTAAAGCGACGACGAGGCGACTCAGTCGCTCAACAGGCCTCACATCCGCATTTGCCGCCGCTGCTCAGCGGAAGCGGGCCGTGGAAGTTCAGAAAAAGCACTGTCCGGCCTCAACGCGAGAGGTTGAAGTTGCGGGTTCGCGTGCGTCATGTGCTCACATGAATTTCAAGTCTTATGGTACGTGGAGCGGAGCATCTGAGACTGCTTCTGGGCTCAAGAAGCCACATTTTGAGTGCCCTACCAGACGACTCTGAACCCATGTGCCGATAGTGGGTTCTGAGTCCGAAGCTGTTTTGTCTATGCTTCACTCGAACCCACCTTGACGGCGCATCGCATCTCCGGTGGCAAGACACGGATCCGCAAGAGATGCTGAGATGTTCTGGGGGTCCCTGACTGCACAGCTCGTTGGCCGTACCTGGCTCTATGAAGACTTCTGCACAAGCGGGCCAAAGGCTGCGTGCATGCATGCAGGCGTGCGGGCGCGCGCGCTGGCTCGCGGGCGCGGGTCCGTCATGCGTACTTGACTCATACACATATTATGAGGAACAGCTCCAGAAGCCATCAGCGTCCCGGCGCACCATTGATCCCGCCTGTCTTCCGCAATGTCAGACTGCCCCCGGCCTTCGGCACATCTAAAGATCCAAGGTTTGGCAGTAACGGACAAGATGGTGAAGGGGCCTGCATACGCTAGTTTTCTGGCACTCTCAGACCCACCCCAGCCTAAACTCCTGCATTCAGATCTTTTTCCTGGAAACCAACCGGGGTAGGACCGGAGTGGTAGCAACAGTTTCGATTAAAGGTTCGATGCCCTTTCCGATCCCTTTCCGCCACCTGAGGCTATGGGCTATCCACAGCCTCATTCAAAGATGCCTCTTGTTGCCGTGAAGGACGATCCGTGTCAATAGCAAGGCACGAGCATTTCACGGTGCGGAAAAACGTTGTGGACAGTGTTCGGGTGCGGCTCGATTGAATGCGCAAATGGCAAAGGCTTTATGAAGGCGAAGATCATGGGCGGTTTCGTCGGATGCAGTATCTACATCCTAACAATGCAATGCTGCAACTTCTAATCTGGTCACCGTGACCGGGGTTCAGGAAGGCAAAGCTTGAGTCACGCTGCCACATGGTTTCTAAACTCGTGCAGGGACCAAGCAAAGCGTGCTCCATCACACGCTTGATACTTCTCATAGCCCTGGACATTTTATGGGCTTACGCAACAGTCCTGTCTAGTCAAAAAACAAGACGAACAAGCCTCTCCAGCAAATCCTGAACTTGTTGACTGAATCACTTACGTCTCATTGTTCAGGCCTCAGAAATATGCGATATCATACCTCCTGCCATACGAACCTTAACGCTCACTCGTTTCTCCGACACTTTTTGTAGGTCTCATTCCTACTCCTTCTTTATCAGAAACATGCCTCATCAAAGGAAATCCCCCGATCATGTTGACGTCGCCTAACACTTAGACTTAGCTTATTCCCAGCCGTTGTTTGCCGGACCAAGAGAGACCATGTCTCCGAGTATCACCAAGCATATTGTTTCGTGCATTGTTCGAATCGAAATGAATTTCGCGGCATGCAAAATCTAATGTACCCAACATTTTCATCGTGCCATATCCAAAAGCACTGTTGGTTCATCTCTACTCGAATACCATCACGATCTCCAATAATCTAAGTCAAGCTCTCTTGTCTTGAAAAGCGCGTCAACGTAGTGAATCTGCCAGCTTGTCATGTCTGGACAACATACTCGCTAATTTTGCGTACTCATGTGGGCCGTAGTCAGTCTCTCATGCTCGTCAGGCATGAACGCGGTGTAGGCGAATGTACAATCTACATATCACGGCGTGTCGCGTAACATGCGTGGTGTATCTGCCCATAGGCAAATGTCAACGCAAAAAAACAAGTGGCTGTAGGATGCTTGAGCACCTGGGGTGAAGAGATGGTCGAAGCCTACTCCCGAAAATCGAAGAATGCTGAACCCGAGCTTAAGCATCACGATTCGCTTGGTGCCAATGAGGACCCTGGCCATCAGAAAACTGAAGAATTGAGGAGCATCTGGAACACGAAGGACACTTCAGAATCAATACTCTCACCCTCTCTGCGACATGCTGAGTGTGGAGCCAAGCTCCTGCCATGTGGCTTTGCGGTAGGCTACGCCCAACCTTGGACATGTGAAAGCTGCCAAGCGTGCTAGCAAGAGCTAGGAATCCTTAACAGCACCTACCCAGAAACCATAAGGTTGGCATATCGCAAAATCCCTTCTCCAAGATAGCCATACATTCGGGATATCCTTGCCAAAAGTTCGGGTGCTGTTCTCGTTCCTGAAGACTTCGAAATCGCATGATGCGTGAACTGCTGTTGGATGCACTGGACTGTTTTCTGGAGCTGCACAGAAGGAGCGTGGAAGGGCAAGGGCGGTGAGGGCTCGTCCAACTTTGTCGCTGTTCGACAACATCGTTACCACCGCCGCCACTACCTTCGACAGAGCAAGAAGGCAGCCCTCAGATTGCAGGCTTCACAGCTGCTCCAGCATGCGCGCAACCGCGAAGAAGCTGCCATGGCTGCCCAAGCATGGATCTATCTTTGCTTCCGCCTGAGGCCACGGCGCATGGGGTCCTTGAATTCTCGTGTACTCGTTCTGCAGTCCTGCCATGTGAGCAGGCGGGTCCTAGACATCGCGTACCTGCATCAACATACATCAAGATTCACCCGTGAGATGATCCAGCAGTGTAATTGACCGTATCGATGTCGCACCGTTCAAATGCTGCTGATTTAGATGAGCTGGAGTCTGCATTCCATCGAAATCTGCCGCAACACTCACAAGCACCCGTTTCTCGCTCCACAATCTTCAGGTACTCAGGTGGAAACAGCATCAAACAGTACACCCCTGCCGAGAGGTCCAGCGTCATGGACGACGCGCTCAATGTCGTCACACTCTTGGAAGCCCATGAAGTCGTAGGGATCAGGCCACGCCGTGGATGCCTCAAGAAGCATTTCCGTGATGTTCATGGTGTGTTCTGCTCATGTTCCTTCATGTCCTTGGTCTGTTGAGGTGAGCACAATGAGCCTTCCACTGCGCCTTCCTTCGCCTGCAAGGCTTGCACTTCCAATTCAAGTCCGAGCGGGGTTGTGAGGCCGTAAGACTACGTTCGCGCAATCATCGCAGCCGGAGGGTTCGGAAACTTCCAACACATTTACATGCGCTGACCTCTGAGAGCAGCAGGCTCTGTTGGGTGCGGGAGGACCGCTGAAACAACATCGCAGGCCGTCATAAGACACTTTCCAATTGATTCGTTCGTTGGACGGTTTCATGGCTGTGTCGGGGCGATTGAAACCAGGTGACAAAAAACCTATACTACTAAGACTAATATTGAACTTTTGCAAGGATGCGGCACAGCCGGCCTCCTCTCAGGCCGAACAGATTCCACCTTCAAATGCGCAAGCACAGGTGCAACACTGCTCCGCTTGTTTGGAACTGAGTTGGCAACCAGAACAGGTTGTACGTCAGGACCTGGTTTCAAGGCCATTACAAAAGGCAAAAGTGCAAACACTATTGGCATCGAGAAATTGACCGTGGACATGTCTTATGGCAAAATGTCAGCCGACCTTCGCTCGCAAGCCACCCTTGCAGCCTCAAGCGGCTCTTCGACGCTAGCCGCTAGTTACGAGTTGGATGTGCGATACGGGTTGTCTTCAGAAATGCTGGCATCTCACACATTGAAGGTTAAGGCAGTTTTACGAAGTCGAAGGGAAATGCATAGATTCGTCGAAGAGCATGCCATCCTTGAACTCGTCGTCTTCTGCTGATCTGCCATCTACACATACTTTCCTGTTTGCCTGGCGCTTCACTTACGACACCTGGTGCATGGTCGCTTGCAACGCCGGATCTGAGGAGTGTTGTGACGGCCTCGCAGTGCCTCGGGCGCTCGACTCCAGCCGTGGTCTTTCACCGGCCTCCCGGGCCGAGACAGCACTTCCCTGGTCCAGTGGTGGCGGCGAAGTTCGCGTCAGACGTAGGCGAACGTATGCGAAGACGAATTTCAGCAAGTTGCAGTCCACCTTCACTAGATGCGCGAAGCTCAGCGTTGATTTTCCGGGAGCCTCGCACTGCAAAGGTCAGGACCTTGCCACGGATGTGTCCGGCACTCCTGTGCCCAAGAAGACTCCAGCGACCTCTTGGGGAGGCGAGTGCCTTTCCTGGCTGCACCGCCTAGCATTCGGCCGTGTTCCAAAGCTTGCTTTCCGTGCCTTCTAAATCTTAGTGACTCCGGCGAAGTTTTGCAGCTGGCGGAGCTGCGCTGGCCACCGTACCCCGCGGGGCGTTATGAAGCACGGCCTCGTCCAATTCTTGGTCGGGAAGGGACCTGGAATAGAAGGAGCTAGTCGGCACCTCGTTGACGAGTTGCGTCGCGAGCGGCTGTGGCTCGCTTGAAGTTTGAGAGCTGCTGTCTGTGACACGCAAGCATTGGCCTCTGCGTGTGGTGTCTCGATGCCTCTTCAAAGGTCATGCAACTCTTCGGCAGTATGGCAGCGCGCTACACTCCCACTACGTGCCCCGCGGGGACACTGGCAGCACCTGAAGCGAACCGACTCCCCCTAAACTAATCATACTAACCCTTGGGGGCACAGGCTGTGGATCGATGAAACAGATCGACTCCAAACCATAGAAAAGCTAAATATGCAATCTCTGTGCACAAATAGTTTTGGCAGGGAGCTCAAAGACCAGGAGCTGTCTGGAACATGAGCGCGGCACCTTCGGAGACGAAAGACACGCTCCGCATCGGGGCATCGCAACTTCCTGTTTCCATCCGAGGAGCCACTGATGCCCTCCAACGACAATGTCCTCAGTCGTGAATACGCCCCAAGTGCCGCAAGTGAGCTTAAGACGTAAATTATCAGGACGCTTAAAGCCGCCAAGGGCGACAAACTTGAATGATGCGCACGAAGAGTACGCAAAAGCATAGTGCTGTGCATCTCGTGTGGCTGAGCTCCCAACACTGACTCGCCAAAAGTTGGAGGATGCCCAGGTCAGGTTCGCACGTACCTCGTGGCCGCACACGCGTGGAGTTACAGACTCATAAGGGGTGGACTCAAAGAGTTAGCCTAGGATGATCGACGCGCATGTCCAATACAGTGAGCTCACGTGTCTCGTTAAGTCCGCTCCGACATGTGACATGCATGACTCTCTGTTCGGAGGACAAGCCGCCGCACTCTGACTGGGCGGACAATTTGTCATTAGAGTGCGAGGTGACAGCACATTCAATGGCACCAGCGATGCCGACAAAGGCTTTTGCAGGATAGTGGCACAGCTATGCACAGCTCCGACATCTCGCTTACGCGCAAGAAGAAAGAACCTTTTGGATGTGCAGCGGCAGGCGGCGAAAGTGCATCCTGACTCAGCTCCAGATCGTATCACGTCTTCGACGCGATCGGAGCGAGTCNGTGCAGCGGCAGGCGGCGAAAGTGCATCCTGACTCAGCTCCAGATCGTATCACGTCTTCGACGCGATCGGAGCGAGTCGGTGCGTATCACCCCACCACTGAATATGTATCTGTAATATAACAGGGTGGAGAGGGAGGGCTGAAAAGCTTTGAACTCGAGCGGACAGCAGCTTCGGTGTACACTTGCTGCTGTGGCTCGTACATGTCACTCCGTGCACACGTGCACTACACGACATCTCGCTTACGCGCAAGAAGAAAGAACCTTTTGGATGTGCAGCGGCAGGCGGCGAAAGTGCATCCTGACTCAGCTCCA
>BGNK01000991.1:21383-46161 GCA_003297005.1 Symbiodinium sp. clade A Y106 | reverse complement strand
TCAGCTTCGCACAGTCCGTCGAGCGAGGGTAGCCTTTGCTGCGATGCGCGGCTTCAATCAAAAGCCACAAGCCAGCTTCTGATAGTGAATTGTTGCTCAAATGAAGCTGCATTAGAGGTCGCCCTTGATCTGCGGCCTCACGAATGTGCTCAGCAAGAGTCTCAGCTGCAGAGTCGTCGTAGCGATTCTTATGCAGCCGTAGTGTCGTCACGTGCAGCGATGCTTCACGCAGGCTCTGANGCCCTTGATCTGCGGCCTCACGAATGTGCTCAGCAAGAGTCTCAGCTGCAGAGTCGTCGTAGCGATTCTTATGCAGCCGTAGTGTCGTCACGTGCAGCGATGCTTCACGCAGGCTCTGAAGCATTTTGGCCAAAGGTTCTGCTTGGCTTAGACTGTTCTCTGCTAGGTCTACTGCACATTCCACCGCACCGGCAGGAGAGCTGGGAAGCCGTGCGAGTAACTTATCCAGCTCATGGATGGCCGTTCCTTCCAATTCTGCATCATCCGTACAGGCTCCGCCGTGAATGCAAATCACCCCGTCACCTCGCTGCACAACCTTGAAAGGCATGCCGGACGCTGTTGTCAGACTCTCATACTTTCCTTTTCCCTTGCCGTTGCCAAACCTCGCAGGCGGACCACCCATGCCACTTTTCGACTCCTGACCCTTTGCGCGGCCACTGCCCTTTGCAGAGCTTCGTGTGTGCGATGCTGACAAGAAGTACTCGTGCATCTGCACCACGGCATCCACAGGAGGCTTCTGACCCGAACCGTCTGCCAGCACGCAGACAGGCATGCCCGAGGAACTGCAAGCGTCCAGAAAGTCCCGCGGCCGCGCNAAGTACTCGTGCATCTGCACCACGGCATCCACAGGAGGCTTCTGACCCGAACCGTCTGCCAGCACGCAGACAGGCATGCCCGAGGAACTGCAAGCGTCCAGAAAGTCCCGCGGCCGCGCTATTGGTGGATCTTGGTTTTCAGCCCGCAGCCAAAGCACTCGACGGCCCGAATCTGCCCCTAAGCTCTTCAGCTTCGCACAGTCCGTCGAGCGAGGGTAGCCTTTGCTGCGATGCGCGGCTTCAATCAAAAGCCACAAGCCAGCTTCTGATAGTGAATTGTTGCTCAAATGAAGCTGCATTAGAGGTNCAGTCCGTCGAGCGAGGGTAGCCTTTGCTGCGATGCGCGGCTTCAATCAAAAGCCACAAGCCAGCTTCTGATAGTGAATTGTTGCTCAAATGAAGCTGCATTAGAGGTTGCCCTTGATCTGCGGCCTCACGAATGTGCTCAGCAAGAGTCTCAGCTGCAGAGTCGTCGTAGCGATTCTTATGCAGCCGTAGTGTCGTCACGTGCAGCGATGCTTCACGCAGGCTCTGANCAGTCCGTCGAGCGAGGGTAGCCTTTGCTGCGATGCGCGGCTTCAATCAAAAGCCACAAGCCAGCTTCTGATAGTGAATTGTTGCTCAAATGAAGCTGCATTAGAGGTTGCCCTTGATCCGCGGCCTCACGAATGTGCTCAGCAAGAGTCTCAGCTGCAGAGTCGTCGTAGCGATTCTTATGCAGCCGTAGTGTCGTCACGTGCAGCGATGCTGCACGCAGGCTCTGAAGCATTTTGGCCAAAGGTTCTGCTTGGCTTAGACTGTTCTCTGCTAGGTCTACTGCACATTCCACCGCACCGGCAGGAGAGCTGGGAAGTCGCGCCAGCATGACGGACATTCTTCGGTCCACGAAATCCTGCCAGTATCTGCCAACAACGGCAACGAACCACGAGCTTATGCTGTGTTAACTCTGCGATACAAGTACTTGCTTACACCATGCGACACCTGCACATTTATTCGACGGCTCGCGTGTCAATGGAACCTCCAACTCCTCATCATCCAATGCAATGCTTGCCCACTCCACTGCAACGGAGCCATCCTGCCATTGAACTCGAGATGGCTGCCTTTGGGCTCCTACAAGCACTTACCGCCAATGCCCTGCCTGCTTCTGGATGATGCACGGTTGCACTGAGCCCTTCCTCGGCGCAGTAGGCTCCGGTAGACCGAGTCAATACGAGCAGAATCCGCCGAGGCCGGAGGGGGCGTTTTTTATCGGTTTCATTGCATTTCATGTAATTTCATGGGTTTAGGTTTCAAGTTTTAGAAGCATTTTGTGGGGGGTAGGTATGAGAACTGAGAACCTGTCATCTTGACGGTTTTGTCACTGGTATGTGCAGGATGCCGGGCTCGGGTCCCATACTTTGGATGCGATTCTGAGTGTTGTGCTGCAACTTCTTTGTCCCCCCTGCCCCTTTCCTGCTTCTCTGCCCACCGCCTCTTGCGGCATGACTGCACCGGAAACTTAAACACTCAATCCCGAACCGTGGCCTTGGACAGTTCTATTTGTCTAATCGGCTGCTTGCTACGCGCGCGCATAACAAAACTCGGAAAAGGCTCCGAGGCGGCTGTCGCGCTAGCGGTTAAATTCCCCGCTACAGAACAACAGCTCTGACACAGTACAAGGACACAGCCACACCGAGCACGAGCACCATTAGCTTACGCTCTCTTGTGATTGCGGTGGGGGATGTTGCACGCGGGCTGACTGCAGCAAGCTTCCCCGCCGATGGCACCGGAAGCGCTGCAAGCCTTTGCGGCGTTCCGCCCACAGGCGGGACCTTCTTAAGGCCCATGGCTTTTAGCTCCGGCCCGAGCTTGCACTTCACTAGAATCTTATCAACAGCTTACAATAACAAACAGCAAGGAATCATTCGCGTGAACCACCATGTCTTGATAAGACTTTGCCATAGTGATCAAGGTCGGATTTCGAGCCGGAGGCCGCAAGTCTGCAAACAGTTGGAAGGAATTATATTTTCATAGTCTTGGTGCGCTTTCCAAGCCGGTGGCACTGGCTCTCTTGTTGTGCCTCATCCATCCACGCTCCTCAGACCTCACATGCAAGCTCTCGGACATGCACTTGTCGCTGGGCGCGCCTCGAAAGGCTCTGGCGTGCAAGGTCTTCCATGGCCTGGTTCAGCAATGCATCAGCCTGCTTAGAGTGCAGGGGGCGGGGCTTCTGTATATGCTCTTGGACTTCGAATCCTTATGCGCTGTTTCGTAAGGTGGTTCGCAAGCTCTTGCACACGGTCATTGTTGCCGCTGTGCCCTCAGCCCACCAACAGGACCAACCCCACCCAACCCAAGCAGCAGCGTGCAGAGAAAGCCTGCCGAAGTCGACCAGCCGGATCTGTAGCCTCACGCCGTCCATTGAAGCACTGCTTCGGACAGACACCGCTTCGTGCCCGCCAAACCAATGGACACCTCTGGGTCAGTGGCCACCAGGCCCATGTAACCTGAGAACGATGCAGAAAACATGTCCACAAAGATTGCCTGGTAGCCTGGGATACATGCCTCAGTCTCCAATATTCTAGAGCCCTGTGCCTGCCGGCCGTCTTTGTTTCTGCGGAGGGTCGTGCTCGTGTACAGGCGGCGCATCGATGTTCTATCGAACGACTGGCATAGTAAAGTGTTACCTTGGTCGTCCAATCCCATCTAAGCAGCAGCAGCAGCAGCAGCAGGAACCGCACAGCCACGGGAGTTGCGGAAGTCCCCGTTCTATCGAGCTGTGCTTCTTGAGATGGAGCTAGCCACAGCCCGAAGGGCTGCTCGACTTGGCTCAAGTTTGAATTTTTCTGTTTGCCAGCGGGATTGGTAGCTCAAGCTCTCAATGTCCGCCGGAGCTCAGCTGTGCAATGCTTTCGAAACAGGGAAGGTTACAGTGTTGCATATTGCTGTCTCCTGACCACCGTCAGTCTCTTCAGCCGAAAAACTTTTTCCTGTCTAAGTTATTTGACACTCCTCGCGGAGCTCCCTGGCAACAATGTCTGTATATAGACACAACAATCAAAGCTGCGCAAGGAGTGACATCTTGCTACCCTGCCAACATCATGTGCATTGCGAAGCCTGGAAGGCACGATGGTTGATGTCGGCAGTGGCCTGCAGCCTATACCAGGGTCTGCGGAAGGCGACATGAGCCCATGCAGGAAATGGCTGAAGTGCTGCCGTGTTTGACACTCAACCTCCTCCGGATCGGGGTACGCGGAATGCCTCGGAGCCACATCCAGAGGACTTCACGGCGCCGTCAGGTCATGGGTACGGGCTCAGACGAGTCTGACAGCTGCATTGCCAGAGCCAAAGCGTCGTTCTCCTGAAAAAAGCTGGAACTGGACCGAAGAGTGCCGCTTCGTAAGCACGAAATTCACGCACAGCCATCAAGCACAGCCCGACACAAGCCACCAAAGTTACTTACCTGCTTACTCACTCACTTTCTTGCTTTCTTTGTTAGTTCTGTACTTACTCATCTGTTTCCACGCCCGCCAACATATCCCGCAACCCTACCAAGACGGCGAAAGAAGACATGGTCAACCCCGAATGATTGAATTGACTGATGTCTGTAGAAGAGCACCCCGAAGCGGCTAGTTACATAGTGATATAGGCATGATGCAGCGAACAATGTCATGCACCAGTGATGGGCATTGACAACAGCTTGAAACAACGTGTCCTCTCGCAGGGCAGCAGCTGCTTCCCGAGCCTGCAGCGCTCGGGTCAACGGGAACCGGCTGGCTGACATGCAGGGTTGGCTGCCCGAGATGCAAAAAAGGTTGCCCGACATGCCAAAAATACTGTTGATTTCATGCGTTCTGCCTACATGCCAAAGCCGACATGCAGGGTTGGCAGCCCGAGATGCAACAAAAGCTTTTGCATCGGTGGCTGCCCAATCCCTGCGACCGGACAACCTGCACACCCCGCAGCACATCTTTCGGATGTCTTCGTTTCCGTGTGCCTGATGTTTGATCCTGGGGGTCTGGGAGGTCGCAACGGTGACCAGCTACTAGATGCCCAAAGGCAGTCAGAAGAGGCTTGATCATTGAGTCGCGGTGAGTGTTTAAGGATGCCAGCTTGAGGGCTACAACCATGTTGAGGGCAAACTTCGCATGGTTTGGAGCTTGAGGGCCTGACATGATGTCCGATGCTTTTGCTTTGGTAAAGAATTCTTGTCTGCTAGCCGGGTCTTGTGGCTTTGAGTTGTTGGGGTCTTGGAGTGCTTGGGGACGGCTTTTCGGCCGAAGGTCTGCCGGTTGGCCTGGCTGAGTGCACACTCTTGTGAGATTTCTACTTAGCTACTTAGATCCTACTCCAGGTTGTGGTGCCCACACACACGTCTGTAATTAATTAGTGCCATGCCTGCGGCTGCATCCGACGCGGATTCTGTGCCCATGAAAGTGAAAGTAAAGTTTACTCCACACCAGTACTGCCGTGGCCGATGTTTGGGGTTGCCAGGCCGAGGCGCAAAAAACTTGTGCATCTCGGACTTCCAACCCCAAATGTCGGCCTTTTACTACTTTGCTATTTTCCTACTTTACTCCACATCCAGTACTGACGCGGCCGATGTTTGGGGTTGGCAGTCCGAGATGCAAACATGTTTTTCCATATCGGGCAGCTCACCCCCAAATGTCGGCCTTCTACTGTCAGGCTATTTTACTGCTTCACTCCACATCCAGCGCTGCCGCGGCCGATGTTTGGGGTTGGCAGCCCAAAATGCCAAAAAGTTTGCCAATCTGGGGCAGCCATCCCCAAATGTCGGCCTGCTACTATTTTACTATGTCACTACTTTGCTTCACATCCAGTGCTGATGTTTGGGGTTGGCAGCTCGGACCGAAAAACACCTGCCGCCAAGTTTTGTGCATCTCGGACAGCCAACCCTGCATGTCGCTAGCCTGTTGGCATGTCGACCCAACGCATCCCGCCAGGACTGCTGCTATTTTCCTAGATTCTGCCAGTGAGACACGGACCGGCGTGGACACGGAGCCATGTGGCCACGTATGAGATCGTTGCACTGAAGTGGCCTCGTCGCGCTGAGCCATGGCCCTGGCACGGTCAACCTGCATTCATAGCTCATTCCGGCAACTCTCCGACCACATAAGAATGTTTGCATGGCTTGGCACGCAAGCCAATCATTCAAACCCGAGCAGCTGCATTAGTGTGGCTCCAGCAAGCTAGAGTTGGGCCGAGGTGCAACACACAAAGGGGGCGGAAAGGCAGCTCAAGCTGAGCGACTCCAGTCGGAAGAACACCGTGAATGCCGTACCTCTGCATCAAGCAGCTCCCCTTGTAACTTCAGGATGAGGGCCTCAACGGCACTCTGCATTGCTGCCGACTGCTGCCCTAAATAGCTGCCGAAGCATGGAGTCTGGCCTTCATCTCTTCCTGATCATTTTCATCTGCTTCGGTGGAAGCGAGAGAGGCGGATTGTTCTCCTGAGCGGGCTAACCGGGTCAAACCTGCCTACATTACCTGTGGCTGTGAAGTCAAAAGCTTGCATGTGTGACAGGCGAGCCTGGCATGTTCTCAAGCCTTGGACGCACGCAGAATGCCATGCACAGTGCTCATCAGTGTTGGATGATTTCCACGCTGTGTGTCGGGCTCTCTGCTGCCCTCACCTTCATGGTGGTCAACTTCACATTCCTGTCGGTGCAGGAAGGGTAGGAACGTCCTGGGCATGCCCTTACTTGCTGTCGGACGAGCCTCCTCCCCCCAAGACCTGGCGAGATGTAATTCCGGCTGTAGCAATCTACATCTGAACTGGATCTCCGATGATCGTCGGATGGCTCCAAATGCTCAAGGCTCCATGATGAGTTGCAGACCCTGTCGAGTTCTCACATTCTGGAATTGACCTAAGCGAAACAATTTTTTGTGAAGTGAGCTTGCGAACATGTCATGAGGCACGCTGGTTTGCAGGTCGATGAACCGCTCACTTTATGCAGGCCACAGTGCCGCCGCGACAGTATCAAGACTCAGAACAGCAACCCCAACATGAGACGTGCAGGGGCTCAGGCTCAAGTCGAAGTTGCGGCAGCGGCTGTGCCTGTGAACAGCGGCAGCTTCTTGCCATAATTCTCAGCCCCAGCTGCCTTTGCTTGCCAGCCTTCACACCCCAATCGCCAGGTACGCAGAGCATGTTCGAGGGTTCACGGTTTTGCCTTCAGAACCCTTTAGGGACAACACCTCCCAGCATGGGAATCCAATGAAGTTTCTAGACAAAATCATCAGCAGCCATTTCGTTCCGTAAATGCCTTTGCACATTGCAAACATAGTCAATGGGTCGCTGCCAGGCATGTGGAAACTGCCCTCCCATCACCACAAATGGTCAGCCCAGCTGCGCGGTGTTGAGGCATGAGAAAACCAAAACTCTGTGAGCAAGATACCAGATGATACAAGCAACCGGATACTCGCTACGGCTGGTCGCTAGGTTTGAAACACCGACATAAAACTGACAATGCAGGGGCCCACCTCACTGTGACGGGAAAGCGCGACTGCGGAATGGGCCAGGGGGCCGCCCGGGTAGCGCCGCGTATGCTCGAGTAGCGTGGAGAACGCCCGTGGAGCCCCGAATCGCAAAGGGTATGCTCGGCATGCACAAAGCGCTGGGTACGCTTGTATTCAATGGTGCCAAACTCACGCCGCACGCAACATGCTACATCGTTCATATTGTACTTTTTGGCGAAATTATGTTTTACATGATATACGCTCTGTATGCAGTGTAGTACATATCATGCCTTACATATCCATCCGCAGCCATATCGGCATTCATGGGTATCTTACGTATATGCATCACGCTTTATTTACTGCATGTGAAAATGCACAGTTATGTAGTAACGGCACTTTCCGTTATTTTTCATCTGCTGCATAGTAAATACAGCAAAGCATGTTGTACTAGGGGGGTTTAACACACATCAGGGCGCAGAAATATGCATCACCCCATGTAGACGCCATTTCAGGGAATTACACATCAGCTTCGGAATTACACATCACACCAACCTTAATCCCGAAGGTGACGCTGGATTTTGTTGGTCGCTGCCAACTTAACGAAACCTCGCGGACGCCAATGTTCTCGGCACGGACTGCTGCCATTTTTTAGCCGCAAGGGGACGCTGAAACGGTTGATGTTTGGATGTATGCTAGGCTGGGCTCAGCGGATTCCTCCAAAGCCCCGGCCTGGAACTCCATCTTCGGCCACCGCTCCCGGACGAGGAGCTTTCCCGTGCCCGGCCATCTTGTTTGGAGCGGGCTCAGTCAAGTAGACATCGGTGTCTTCGCGAAACAGGCTCGCGGACATGATTGGACAGCTCGGGAGCGTGGACTGCTCGAGGAAGAGAGCAGCACGTGCTGCTGGCTGCGTTCAGTGCAGCGAAGGTCCTCAGCGGAAAGGCCGAGGTGGTGCCTCGCTCGCTGCCTTGAGTCTTGCGGGTTTGTCACTGAGAGATTTTCTCGGTTTACAGGAACACCTGTTTTGACAGCCACGGCGCCGCTCCTGAACCTGGATCGGTGAGCCACGGCTTTCCTTCGAAGACGCCTCAACCCTGCTATCCTCTTCTGAGCGGTGCTGGTCGGCGGGGTGTGGGCCGTTCGGGACGAGCCTCAGCTGAAGCAGAGCTGCCGGCAAGGGGTCCGGCCGGCCCGGGCGCCTGGAGGTTCCATCAGCTGGAAGGATCCCAACCAGGTTCTCGAGCCGGAGTCCACCCAATCACCCAATCGTACAGTTGCTCGATCCAGTTCGTTGTCACTCTCGCTCATTCACGAGCTCCCCAAACCGGTTCGTCACGGTGCCCGGCTGCACCGGTGTCCGCACAGGCACCTCCAAGAAGGAGAAGGCCGCAAGTCGTAAGAGACACGCCCGCAGAAGCCCGCAGCAAAAGCATATGGCGCAAACGAGGAAGCAAAGTAGAATGACAAAGGAAGGGCCGACAGCCGACGAGGGAGGACTCCAGAAACGGAATTCACGAAGGAGTTCGAGAACCCAGGGCTCCCACATTGATTAGAGCCCGAAAGCTGGCAGAAGCATGCTGCAGAGCATATTTTCATATCTTCTACACTGCTTACTGCATGATGTATATTGAATACTTTATTTTCTACATTTTGCAATGTTTGCTGTGTGATTTAGAGGGTATGCTATATGTACATATATTCATATACTAGGTGCTACATATTGTATATTCCATAATGTATGCCACACATCATATGCTATGTCATATGGTAGAAAATTATGCCTTCTTGTATGTTGCAACAGATTCACATTGCACAGTAAAGTGTATACTCCATGTTTCATAACATGCATTAGACACTATTGGTATAGTATACGGCATATGGTGCATGATATGGTCTATGTTATATGACAAAAGTTAATATTGTAGATATTGCATACGTTTTGTTGTTTGCTATATACCTGCCGTTGGGATATCATTCTTTCTCCTATGTCATATATTACAACTATTATCCTCTATTCCTGTTGCTTGCTTTGGCACTCTTCGAGCATGCTTTCACGTCGTAGTCGTCGTTTGGTGGCAGCATCCGGGGGTGCTCGACCAAACTGGGACGTATTCGTGCATGCTCGGGGATACTCGGGCGTATTCGTGCATACTCGGCATGCTCGAGCGTACTCGGGCGTACTCGGGCACACTCGGGGCTACTCGGGCGTACTCTACCCGTGCCGGTATTCGATCTCGTGTCTCGAGTGTATTCGAGTGTTTGGGTCGGGCAACCGCAGTTTGACTAAACCATCTGAACTGTCTCCAAACAGTAACCTTTCGGAACACTGTTGGGAAAGGTAGACTATCAAACACCACAAGTGCTCACTGAATACCCCTGTCCCTTGCACATCTGCATTGCCTGAGGAAGGCTCAGACTCTGCTGCAGCTGACGCATGCGGTGGAAGCGCTGCAGCTCCTAGAAGCGTAACCCGGTCAGGGGTGAGGGTTCAGGGCTCTGCAATGGCAACCGGCCACACAGGGACTCGTCTCCTGCATGGCTGTTGCCATCTCAGATCGGCAACCTGATGCTGAGCTGACACGGGTGACTTGGGTTTCCCAGTCCCAAACACAATGCCAAACATCGTATTTGAGATGCTGACGCTGTGCTGTGAGAGCTTCTGCCTTCCGCAATGCACTTGATGAGGTCTCTGAGTTTCTCAATTAGTTCAACTACATCGAACTGCGGCGAGCCTTAGCTGTAGCTTCATATGCCAAGCTCCACTCCCGCATCCTTGACATGCGAGAAGGGATCCTCAAATCTCTTTTCAGATCCACAGACCTCGTCAACTCTTCTTCGGCACAAGCAGCACGGAAGGCCTCGGCCACTGGCGGAAAGACTACAGCATCTGCACGCTTTCCATGCATGCGATCATATGCGATCCTTTCGGCAACTTGCCTGTGCAGCACTCTCTTCACTGACTGCCAGAAGCTGTGCCTGCTGAGCCTGGTCGCTGCGTTCAAGTTCGGACAACATGCCACAGCAGGCAGCGGACGCTGCAGCTCCCTGCCTCGACTATTTTCGATCGGCGCGATGCCAGTTCTTCACGAGACTCCAGATTGGGCACCTCGGGCTTCTGGATCCGGGTGCATATCGAGGCAGGCGGAGTGATCGAACTTCTATGCTTTCCGAAACTTTCGGGGGGGAAGCAATGTTGTGTGTGGGAGAATCTGGTTCAAGTGTCTTCTGCGCCGGGTTCTGCGTGTGGACTTTGACGGTTCGAAGCGCAGGTAGAACTCGGGCCGGCCCGGGTGTAGGACCAAGGACTGTTCTCGACAAGCCCTCTCTGTTCCTTATTGGTGGCGCTATGGGGTTCGGCACTTTGGTTTAGACCAAAGGGGTTTGGCCGCTGTTCCCGTGACCCCATAGGCCACCCTGCGCTGCTTGCAGGGCGAGGTGCACATTTTCGACTACATTCGCACTCTTCCCGCAGTCCCGCTCATACTCATTTTTCATCCAATACATTGGCACATCTTGGCATTTCCCTACTTGATCAATCTCGCTCCCCTCCACAGTGGCATGCATTTTGGAGTGTCTGCGGGTGGAAACCTTCAAGATACTCGAGTCGCTTGAGGTCCGCTCCTCGAATCACCCCCCATCTCGCATGAGACTCGTCTTCCTGCCACAGTCTGGTGCGTTCCACTTGCCGAAATCGTGCGCCTGCAAAAATCTGGGGACATTATGGGACATTCGTCTTTCCTGCCAGAATCGTGCCAGTGCCAATTTATGGTGCAAGTCGTGCTCCCACCAACGATGACGTATGTTTTTGTGTGCCGATCTTGCTCCCCCCACGGTGTGGTGCGTTTTGGGGAGGTGAGCCGGAGAATTTCTTTCGTGGGTACGTAGGGTTGGGCAGCTACTACTAGTAGCAGTGGCTTCTTCACTGTTTGGGTCTATGCTAGCATAAGAATTTGATCTTCAGCTTCACGCTGCACTTGTCGAATTAAGCCTGGTCAAGCCGTGCAGCCGCTTAGTAGCCTGCATAAACAGAGATGAGTCCAAGCGTTTGTCAACAACAAAGTCACGCCCCATGCAAGAACAAATTCAAGAGCATGATGCTGGCACGGAGCTCAACATAATGCTCAGATGCATATCGGGTGCCAGGCTTCTGGCGGGCCTATGAATACAGGGCAAGTACCGCAGTTTGCACGGTTCGCAAGGCGTATATTGCCAATATGAGTTATATGCGGCTTGCATGCACTTCGAGGTGTTGTCTAACGGTGCAGCACAACAGAAGTCACGTTGATGAATTCTGTGGCCAGGCACGTCGGACCGGCCCACGCCACCAAACACAACTTTCTGGCCCCGTCCCCACCATGGCCGTGGCACGGACAGACCAGGTACTATTCCCCACTGCGAAACCTCCCGAATGATATCTTCTCTTCGCTCCAACTTTAGCGCACGCAACAACGCCAACCACGATTCCATCATCCACATCCGCTCTGGCACGGCAACACCCTCCGTGCGACTGCTGATTATTTGTTGGGGATGATGGAATTATCTGTTGGGAGAGTGGATCCGAATACAAGACGGTGCGGACCTTGGCCTGGTAGTGCTGGACCACCTCCAGTGCCTGCCAACAAATGCACTACGAGGATGCCACTTCCGCGATCTCCATAGCACCTTCGACTGGCCTGTCTTGCCTCCATTGCTGCCTGCTCCTGTGCAGCACCAGCACCCAGCAGCACCTGCCACAACATGAGAACTCTCCTTTCCAAGGGGTCGGCCTCTACAAATTGACAGGATGGTTGGCCCAAGGCGCCAAGGTTTCAGGCTTCTCGGGCTCACTTCACATAAGCCGGTACATGTGCCTCGTGCGAACAAAACGTAAACGAATGACTAGTAATTACGTAAATAAATCAAATGCACAAGTAAAATGAATGATAATACATGTATAACTAAACGACTCTGTATCCATCCATCTATCTGCATACATATATATATATATACCCAAACACGGAAGCCGAAGCTGATGCCGTGAGTTGCTTTGCCTCTGCACATGCCTTGGCGAACTCTTCCACGCTGCCATCAGTTTTCGCCTGTCACGGAAGCTGCGTGTTTCCAAACAGTAAACCGATGCAGATGGGAGGGGGTGATTCTGAACAAAGGCTTCGACATCTGGCACGAACCACAAACATCTATGCATTTTCCACTTGCTCTAAACTCCTTCACGACGTGGCTCAGCCTGACCTTCCCTGAAGACACCTTAAAGGCTCTTGAATTACGGCCGCCGACCTGGGCAAACGGCACTTACAAGTGCCACATGGGAGGGAAATGCCCTCGCTGACCACGACAATTCTTAAGCCCGGCCCCCGACGAACTCCAAAAGGCTACGACAAAGGAACCTTGTTCTGGATGGTATGAAGGCGCATCGCGCCAGGGTCCGCCGCAACCGCCACGGGCTGGCTGGTGCAGGAAGCGCTTCTGCGATCAGCCCGGCGCTTCCCAACGCACCGGCAGCCCACCGCCAAGTTCAGCAGCTCGTCGGCCGGTTCGTTCACCTCGAAACGCCCACGGCCTTCGACCACCACCACGACCCCCACCACGGATCTCGCGCACGGTGAGGAACGCGCAACCAGCGCCAGGACGCGNCCCAACGCACCGGCAGCCCACCGCCAAGTTCAGCAGCTCGTCGGCCCCGTCGTTCACCTCGAATCGCCTACGGCCTTCGACCAGCGCCAGGACCTGCACCATGGATCTCGAGCACGTTGAGGAACGCGCAATCAGCTCGAGGAACTCTGCCGGTGCAACGCCGCAGTCATAGAAGCGGTCGCCGATGCGGACGACGTATCCCATCCATTCCGGCCCCTTGGTCCCGGCCGCACCGACCCGCCCAGGCCTGGTCTCGCTGGGCTGGTAGAAGCCGTGGCGCAGATGACGGCCGCTGAGGCGCCGTCGTCGATGCAGGCAACGACCTTAATTGGGCTGGATGTTCGCCAGGACCGACCGTAGCGACATCAGCGCCGCGCGAAGACGCACAGACAGAAAGTATATGTGACGTGGCCGAGGCCGCCGCCGCATCGTGCGCCTGGGCGTAAACCGGCTGCAACGCAGCTTTCCCCGCTGTGCCGGAGGTGGACTGAGCCGACCCGCCAGTCTGTCGGCGACGTGCGGCGGCAGCAGCGCCTTCGCCCTCTCCGGACCGACCAGCTCCACCACTCGCTGGATGATGTCGGCGTAGTCGTCGACGAAGTGGTGGGTGGGCACATCGTGGCCATGTCGCCGTTCCCTTGGCAGATGGGGAAAGACGCCGCAGCAAAGTGTTTGCCGGATTTGGCCGGGCAGCACTGACACCGGCGCGCAAGCGGGGCGACGACATCGAGGCATGCCTCCTGCACCAGTTAGAGCCGACATGTTGCGGCACCTACGAAAGCTAGAACATAGGCCACACGACTGCAACAACGCTGGAAGACTGTTTTTGCTGCCAGTGCCATGTTCGCCAGAGCAACTGCGCCATCATGCGAATTTAGAGAAACAAAGGCTAAGAATGCGATACCCAAATCCGCGCTGTCGGTATGAGGTTAAATAGTGACATGATGCCCCACATGCCCCACTCGCCACAAAAAGAAAGCAGAGTCGACAGGGCAGCGTGGATGCAAGCACGTATGTAGTGCAACAATGAAGCTTGAGTCTGCAAGATGATAATAACAATATTCTCCCGGACACTGGCCCACATGTCGTATCGTAGTGCCTTGACCGACCTCATTGCGCGTCGGAGTGCCCCTGAGTCAGCAATAACTCGGCTATCTATGAGCAGGACTCTGGTGAACGGACCAGATAAGGTCCTGCATGCAATTTTGTCCTAGTTCTCTACTCTACTACCTAAGTGAATGGTAAACGACAACTCCTGCAATCTCCACAGAGCTAGCTTTCGTGGCAATTCTTGTGTTACAGCTGAACTATCCTGAACCCACGAAAGTCCTTCGATCACCTTAAACCCTGTAAAAACCCTACTAAACCACAAAAACCCTGTACACCCTCTAAATCCTAGAAGGCACCCTGAAGCCCGTCAACCAGAAAATCCCATGGAATTGCGAATCGCATGTGCTTGAGTGGTCGAATTGCACTTCAACGTCATGGAGCTTCGAGCGTGTAGCTCGGGTATTGCCGACCACGACCACAAGAGATCATGCATGCTGCATACTCAATGCCAGCAGATCGAGATGTCGGTGCCTCGAGCGACTGTGCATGTAGTTCGGCCTGGAACGAAGTTAATGACGGTACATGGTGGTAGACCAAAAGCGTCATGTCTGGGCTTGCCTCGGCAGTCGCATACCTCGCCTGCAAATCCATCACTTCCTGTCGAAAGGAACTCAACAGAACCGATTGTGTGGGTTTGTCCTTTCGATGTCCTGAAGCATCAAGCTGCAGCTCCTGCAACTGCTGTCTCCGAACGTGCCTGTCGGCAACAGCACCCAAGCTGCTTTTTCGAAGCTGTGGAATCTCTGTCTCCTTAACATCTCACGCGTTCGTCGTAGGCCTTGGGTTCGCTTCGCCTCCTGTCGCTTCGACGAGAAGGCACACGCAGGGTGCACAGGTGTCACTGTCGTGTGTTTCTGCACTCGTCCTCGGCTTCCCGCAGAAGCACTCCCAAACCCAGTGAAACCTTCAGAGCGGCACACGTGTCGAGCACCTGGGTTCTGTGGTCCCGACCTCCTTGCGCTGTTGCCTCCGAGCCTTTCAAGGACGGCAAGCAAGAGTGTTCATATCGAGAAGGACTAGCTGAGAGCCTGCTGATCTGCACGCAGGGCAGCCAGAAGAGAACGAGCATCTGCTGCAAGCTGTACCGTCAAGTCCTTGAACTGCCAGCTACCAATGTTATTACGGAGCATGCCGGAGCGGTGGGAGCACTTGAGCGCTGCGCATCCGACTGCTCAGGAGCAGTCGTGGTGATGGCCTCCAAGAGAGCTTGCCGACATGCACCGACACACGCGCAAGCGCACAGTGCGAATCTTCAGGTTTTGCGGACTCGCCATCGCCGGGTCGCAGGCCAAGGGTCTCGGAGGTCGACAGATTCCAGGTGCACCAGGGGCATCCTACAAGCATCGGTCTGTGAAGATTGACAAGCAAGTCGTTTGATAGCCGAGACACCGAACCGGGTGGAAAAGGCTCGTCCAATTCCATCCCTGCCTGCAGAGCTGCTACAAAAACCCTGCTCGACAGTGCACGACCTTCGTGGGAAAGCTCACTTTCAATGTTCAACCATGCTCCCCTCGATTGAAGACTTGAACAGTCGAGATTCAAAGCGATCACAACGTGCATCAAGTTCCTGTACCTCGTACTGGCGCGGGCCATGCCATTGGGGACTTGCCACTGCCACTGCGATGGCCTGCAGCGTAATTTGCTGCACTTGGCAACGGTTTTGAGCCCTCTCAGCTGCCTTCTGCTAGTCGACCTCCGACTGTTACATTTCGCAGCCTGCATTGAGAGGGGAATATCCTTCACAAGCTCAATCGCGAAATCACAGGAATCCGGACATCCCTGCCATCCCTGCCTCCCCGGCGCCACGACCAAGCTTGACGAATGCACCACTGCCGCTTGTATTGGTGCTCACTGGAGACTCTTATTGTCAAACTGAAGCAAATCCATGCGCAACAGTCAAACTTTGAATGTTCACAATACAGGGACTGTCATTGAGCACCTGCTGTGTTCCCGACTTCTTGGCTTTCTTCCGGCCATTCCCCTTGAAAAGTAAGGATGTCATCGCAAGACGATAGAGCCGATCTCTTGATACGAACACAACCGACCACGATGACACGTCGGACCTCCTTCTCAATGCCCGGGTGTAATCAACATCTTGAGTCTGGTACATTTCAAACAAGGCGTCACGAACCACGCCTGGACCTGATCAAATTTCCTGCTCTGCATCAGGCCACAGAGCCGGTCCCCTCAACTCCCGGAGCCTTTCAACTCGAAACGAGAATCAACGACGATAGGAGAACTTGCTAGTCGTGGCCACTCACAGCACGAATGGCACAGCCAAATTGACTAATGGCTCGAGTACAAGCTAGCAGCTAGCAGCATTAAGTCGCAACTATGGCCCGTCACGCTCAAAGCCTGCCAAAATATGTCTGTCAGACAACTCTTAGACAGTTGTTGCTTAGTTTTAGGGGGAAGCTGCGCAAGGAGCTGGGTCAGCTGGAAAAAAAGCTGGACCGGTTGCCACAAGCCGTGACGCTGGTAGATGGTAGATGGAGCTGGCCTGTCTGTTTAATCTGCGGTGCGATCAGGAGTACTTGTCAGGCGCCCTGCATTCCGAGGCAAGTGAAACACGAGAGCTTGCTCGAGGCAGATTGCAGTGCCATGTAGATGTCGCATCGTTTTGCCGGCCACACCGAACACGGTGCAGCAAAGGCTACATCAGGCTCTACGATGGCCAGTGTGCAGCAGAGCGCTTGTCCCTCACTTCCGTGCATGTCCAGCAGCTTTGGCGCTCGGCGGATAGTCGACGATCACCACTCCGAAGCTTCGAAGCTTGTGCTGCTGCTCTCTACTGGATCCAGCCTGAAGGCAGCCCAGAAATGTGCTATTCAGCTACTCGCCGAAGTCTTGGCCGGGGCGGCTGCCCTTTTTGACAAAGCGCTCGTACTCCTCTCGGTCTTGCCTTTCGACCTCAAGATTTGACCGTTTCACCACGAGCTGCACCCAGAAATCTTTGCCAAGTCGCCATCTTTTGAACGCGTTCTTTCGAGTACGGGTATGGTGGAAATGGCCTGACGGACTGATGGGTCGCCCCCATCCCGGTCTTCATATGCACACAACAGGGAGCCGGACCTTGAATCGCTCGCTTCTTTGAACATCTGGCAATACCGCAACCAGTCTTCTTCTGCCACCGCCTGGATTTGTTCCAGAGAGTGGGTCCCCCACCTTGTACTGCCAGTGGCAGGAATGAAAAGTGCACCAGCAACAGAACTCTGATCTTTGGCTTAGCACTGAGACTTTGGCTGCTTCTTGCGCTTGAAGCTGTCATCATATTTCGCAGTCACTTCTGCGAGCTCGGGACACAAGCTGCTGATGGCAATCAGCGTTTGTGATCCGATCTTTGCATCAAGAACGTAGCCTGCACACAAGACTTGTGGAAGATGTCCTCATCAGAATGGGAATCAACCCAAAAAATGCATCGGGCAGCCTGGCTCGTCTTTCTGAAGATTTGGGAAATGCTTCGGAAGCATGCCAGTAGCCATCATCTTCTCGAAATCCTGCGGATACTTCCTTGGTCTCGCCTAAGCGGCTGTCGCCGCTAGTAGCAACTTCAATGGATCATGCCAGGGCTGGAAATGGCTTGGCTGCAATCCGGGCACCAGCAGTGATAGAAGATATTGCACCATCCCACAGCCCCAGGAGACAGAGATGTTCCGCCAAATCTTTGTGCATTTACTGTCGGGAACTCCGACATTGTGCCAATCCGGTAATCGTCGTTGACCTGAGCACCCCCTCACAGCAGACATGCTGCACTTAGGCCGCGATTACCGCTCATTGCTGTTGCTGCTGGGATTGCTGTTGCAGCTGTGGTGGTGTTGTTGGTTGCTCTTGGTTGTTCTTTGTTGTTCATGTAACAGAGCCTGTTCGCTCAACATCACTCACTAAAACTAGTAATAAGATTGTAATGAGCGATGGTGTTGTTGCTGGCTGCGCAACTGCCCCTGCCCCTACATGTCCCTGCCCTCTGGGCCCCTCTTTTCCTGTCCCTGCCAAGTTTCTGCCCCTGCCTACCCCTCCTCTCCCTTCCCTTGGGCCTGCCTCTGTCTGGTGGTGCTGGAGTTGTTGCTAGTGCTGGCGCCGACAAAATCCCGGGTAGCCCATGCTCGCGCCTGGGTCTTCAGTATATCTCGGACTCCAAATCCCGAGCTCATTGACATACGCAAAAGAAAACTCCACAGCACGCACAGGCAGCACTCGCAACGGAGGCTGTGCAGGGCTGCACTGCGTGCGATCAACATTGGACGCAGTTGACCTATCGGGAACCACAGCGGAGCAAGGCTGGACACCGGCGCAAGCCGGCAGAAAATTTGGCACAGCTTGACTGGCCTCAGCAGATACAGTACCGTAAAAAGAGCGGCTTGCGAAAGACTTCAGGATTCATGAGCCACGTGCTGGCGCTGTTTCTGTTGTTTCTGTTGTTGTTGGTGGTGGTGGTGGTGGTGATGGTGGTGGTGGTCGTGGTGGTGGTGGTGGTGGTTGCTGCTGCTGTTGTTGATGTTGTTGGTGTTGTTGTTGTTGTTGTCGTTGCTGTTGCTTCTGAAGCTTTTCGCTCATATTTCACATGCAGTGCTGGTTCTTGGTCTTGTTGGTGGCTCGAAGTTGTGGTGCTGTTTTTTGCATGTTGATTGATGTTGGTTGTGCTGGTGATGGTGCTCGAAGCAGCGATTGTGGTTTCACGACCGTTTCTGCTTCTCCCGCGGCTGGATCATTTTCGTTGTTGTTTTCATACAAACTCCGGATCAACACCAGAACCATCGTGCCACTTTGAGCTGTCATTTCATGTGTGGCCAAGGCGATGCCAACCGATGTTATCAAACATGTTCAGCGGACTTGTAAAAAACTACACTTGGGCACTTGGTCATCCTGAGTGACATGCCCAAATTCCCGAGAGGTGCTTCAGCTGGAGGAACTTGTCCACAGCCCATTCCGGCACGAATCCAAAGAGCTTGAGAACAGCCTCCACAGAAACAGATGTCCAAATTGTTCAACAATGTCAGGAACCTTCTCCGACAATCGCCCTTCACGATGAAACCTAGTGAACGATTTCGGAATTAGGAACAATGATTCATGATGGGACATTGTTACACTATTGCTGCTTCGAACACTACGTCTTAACAACAGTAGAGGTGGATCAGCTGTTAAACCTACCATTGGCGGCGCAGCCGACGTCACAGGAATACACGCTTCGAAGCTTCGACCAGGCGCCACCTCCTTTTTTGACCGGGTGCAATCTGGTGGTCTTGTCGGCTTGGGAACCCTCAAGCTTTAGCCGCTGTTGTGGAAGACGTGCCAAAGTTATCACGGCCCACTAAGCATTCGAAGCAAATTTCGTCGGCGGTACATGTCCATACATCTCCGGCAAATAAACGGTTCTTGTCATTGTACTACTTGCCACTGGCGCCTTTACCATAAGTACTGCCTCTGATTGAGGAATACCAGCATGGTCATGGACCAGCATGACGGAGCAGCGAGAGAGCTGTATTCCCCCTTTGCTATGATTATCTTCACCGTCTTTCTGATCGTTCTGTTGCCGATTGGGACTTGGCAAGACCTAACACAGGCGTCCAAAACACGATGCTTTAGACATGACAACCTGGCTCTTGCGAGGAAGCACATGAAATGTCACATTTTCTCACATTTCTACGTATTCCATGCTTGATGGCCATACATGGTGATTGGCATGATGGATCTGACGCATCGTGACTACTATGCTTCCTGCGCTATCGATTCGTGTCATGACCAAGAATCAAGAACAGCTTGCTACGACTATGATGGACTCTGGCAACGGCTCTTGCCATTCTTGTGATTGTTGCCACTGCTCTTAGCCTTGCTCATTGCGAGTGTATCAAGCGACAGCTACTACTCGTATCATCTTTCAGGACGATGATGGCTGTGATCAGGACCAGGATTCTGATGATGTTGACAACTTGGCATTATGATCTGTGTGCCACGACCATTAGGACCTACTGCTCAGTCTCGGTATTCTTGCTTCTCCAGTCACCGTGAAGACTAGCTATTAGTATCTAGAGCATGCTGGTTGAACACATCCTGCCTGAACATCCTCCAGCTTGGTGCCATCCTCCAAATGAACCGACTTCTCACTGAGCCTTTTGATGGTTCCCTGAACCACCTCGGTCTTCCCGTAGTACCTGACGGCAGCAAGTGAGTGATGTCAAAGCCATCGGAGAACTATGAGCATGGGCCGCCTGCCTCGAAAGAAAGTAAATGTCGCCGATCCCAAAACGAGCCTGCAGTCTTTCGGCAGCTGATTCCAAGACAGAAAGCCAAACTTGGTAACTACCTTCCTTGTCGAGTACCCGAATCCAACATGAATAAGGTGTCTCAAACTTGCTTGGATGCTCCAGTGCTTGCTGTATCAGAATTCCAGGCAGTCAGCTCAGCTGCTTACTTGAAGTCGAGGCTTCCATTTGCCATTTGCAGTACCGTCACCACCAACAAATTGCATGGAATCGTACGAGGTTCTACACGAACCTCAGCAACAAGATCATCGGAGGTCCGCGGATGCTCCGATCAGCTGCTTCGAGAAAACAATGCCTAACAGCGCACGATTCTCATTCCTCCTTATCCCTCGTCCGTATTGACGCCAAGCAAGAAGTGAATACTCTGTTACAGTTTATGCTGGTGATTGCTGGTGCACCGCGCAAGTTCGCCTTGCCCATGTGTTCACACCTTGTTTCCGATGCTAATGCAGAACCCCACAATTATGCCCGCCTAGTTTTCGAAGGCAGCGTGACTCCAAGTTTCCAAACAAAACAGCTCAGCAGTGGCCTTCTGATAGATGGTGACATTTGTCCGAGACTCGTTGCAAAGGACTGCATAATATGTCCACCTGCGATCTCAACTGCAACTCTTCTTCGCACAGAAACTGTGGAAGCTGTGGTCCGCACGGATCATCCCCCACCATCTTGTATGCATCCTGGAGCGTGCAGCTTAGACCAATCCGAAGAAACAGTTTGAGAGTTGCGAGGACGTGGATATGAGCTATATAGAATCTCGTTTAAATCTATACTTCGACATGCGTATTGGGGATTGCGTACACCCCCCATAATCCTTTCGCAATCCCCAACAATACCGATTTGGTTGTCTCATCTCCCCTGGTTTGAGCAATGAAACAAGCGAAGTGGAAACACTGGAAGCCGGGAGTCAGCGTTTCCCAAAACAAGGGAATCCCAATGTAGACCCCTGTGTGCATGCACTACAATCCTAGCCACTCTAAATCCTGTAAATCCCAAACCCCTAAATATGTATGGGCTGCATAGATCAGGATTTGCGGTGGCACTTGTTCTGGAATAGGCTACATCGGAAGCCAGAAGTTTGTATGCCACTACTCGAGACCGAGACAGTAGGAAAGCTTTTATAACTGATCCCATTTACGTTTTCTGACCTGTGACAGAAATTGCAGGAACTGCGTACGCAGGCCCTCTTTCAAAACATCGAACATCGTTGTGCTCTGCATGAGACAGTCTGCCAGCTGCCAGGTAATAACAAGCTGGCAGGATCTCCAAAACTGCTGAAGCACCTGGACCCAAGCCACGGATGCGTCTCACTCCCAGATGATTTTCCACGCAGCAAAAATGGCCATACTTGCCGGCAGGAGGCCAGCAAACAAAATCCTCGTGATTGTGGCTTCTTGATGGGTCCAGCCTTTATCCATCACATCTTTGTATCGGTGGATCTTGCCCCATGATAACGCCGAGAACAGGCACGAGTATATCATATGCTGCTAGGCCCTCACCATGGACCTGTCGCTGCTCGTGACGGCTGGGCTAGACGGTGACTGCGTGAAAATACTTGCCGAACTCCCAGGTTTGTCTCAACAGAACTGTCCTTGTCCTTGAAGGTCCCCACGTCCACTGACAGCCAAAACGCCCCCAATGCAAGCCAAGGTCAGTGAACCCAGCACTTGCACAAGGTGGGAAGGTCTAGCCTGTTTATCTTGTGGAGCAAGAAGAACCCAGATTTTGTTGCCTGCCAGAATACCTGCGACTTGGGCAAGCGCTGGCCAATGGCTGGAATCCTCTTGAGCTGGCATCGGCATATGCATCCAGCACCAGATCACCCGTTACCGCAAAGAATGCTGCCCAAAACAGTGGCCAGCGCAATTCAACGGCCAGATGTGCACTGCTGTGACTTTCAACAGGACCCATCAACGGTGCCAGCAAGAACAAGACTGCTGCAAGCCAATCCTCGCAATATAAGCACTAGGCCCTTGAAGTTGCTTGGCAGACGGGGTCCAAGAAAGTCCGTCAATGATCAGCGAAGATTTTGAAAGCCGCAGGCAGGCAGCTTGGCAATTGCATCCAGGTTTGCTCGCCCTCGATTCAACAGCGTGGCAACATGTCTTCTGCCAGGCCCATGAGACTTGCTGGACTTTGTACATTCCAAAGATAGCAAGAGCCAGAGATGCTGCCATCACTGACAGGTAATCCTAACTACGAAGCAATGGTGCTCCGGATAGCCTCTCATCAGGATGACATGTGGTAGGAATTCTGGTTTCGACTTCGCGTCTGCTAGCTTGGGCGGCATGGATGATCTGTTGACCTAGTACTTAAGTTTACCTACGATCCTTCATCCTCCCCATGCTTCAGCCCCATAACCCCTGTTACTATGCAGACTTTGTGACTCAGGACAGGCTCCTAGTAAGGGTTTCAAGATTCATGAAACAGATACACTTCTTTATTTCCCGGTTCCTGCCAATACGCTGAATGCGCTGAATGCGTTGCATTTGGGGTGGAGTGGTGGACTTGGAATCTTCCACGACGACAAGAACTATGTCTTGACAAGCACGCAGCATCATGCAGCCTGTCTTTTGACCATGAGATGTAATGATTGCATGAACTTCCAGCCATCCGGATAACAGCTGCATGTCGGCATCAATACGGCCAGATATCAGAGGACTTGATTACTCAAATTGTTAGGGTGGAACTAACTTTCCAAGCCGACATGATGAAGCAAAGGGCAGTGGAGCAAGAAGTGAACACATGCCACAAACGCCTTGCACTGGATGGAATCACCTGGAACCTGATGATGAGCGTTCTGCAATGACCCCTAGTCGCCGTTAGTCGCCCCAGTCTCCGGTCAGGTCCTCACATGGTCTCAGACGGCTCGGGCTAATGCTAAGGCTAATTGCGGCCTGGATCTGGATCTGCCGTGGGTTATCTCGAACTGACCACTGAAATTGGCTGAGTGCGCTAACATGAGTACTTAAGTTTGCGGTTTGGATTCTTGGCCTTCACATCCAGCACCTTGAGTGTACGGTGTATGGAGCTATCTTAGCAGGCCACTCGCAGCTTGTGCACAACCTCTGAAGAAGCTAAGGTGTTAGTCGAATCATGCCGACCTCCATTTCGCGAAGGACGTCTGCTGACGAAACGGGAAAAGCGGAGCCGTTGATCCACCACCTGAGGCTGAGTTGCAGAGCGTCGCAGCATTGCAAAGAACCTGCCGAGCTCCACACGAAACCATTCGCGGCATGCAGAGGTTTTTCCTCAAAATGCCAAGCCCTGAAAAAGCCGAGCCAATGCTTCGCTCAATCTTTTGGCCACCTCCGACAGACGAGAAAGATCTTGTCAACGCGGTGCTCGCAACCTATACCAACGAGAATTGCACGGCTTTGGCAAAGATCTTGTCACTACAGCGATTAAATTAAGCTCCATGCAGGTGCGAATGTTCTCCACGGCAAAAGCACCAAAGCCCACGATGGCGACCTGGGAGCAAGAAGGAAACCGGCCTTCTTTCGCTTGAAAGCATGCATCATCACGAGGCCGTGGCGCACTTGCCGGTGAGGGCATCGTAGTCCGTCTCGTCGAACATGCCGTAGGAGATCGGACCCTGGAGTTGGGAGACTTTCCGCTTCGGAGTGTCAAAATCTGACTGAAGCCAGGACTCCAAAGACGTCCTCCCCCTTATAGTCCTGGCTCCAGGTTCTGCCAAAGCCCCGTCTCGCCACTTGCCTTCATAACAATCACCGCAGGCACCAGGCCCAGACCTCTCTTCGGGGATTCGTTAGATTGCCGGGATAGATCACGAAGCTGGACACCTTAAGGGCACTTCATGGCACTTCGAACATCGCTCGGATTAACCTTCGGTCTGGCCCCGGGGAGCAAACCATCACTTCGGACTCCTGTCAATGGTCGTAGCAAGCCCTGGGCCCTACTCTTGGGCACCGTGGCAAAAGGACTCGTCATGCCCTAGCTCTACTCTGGGCTCTGTCAGCTCTGTGTCGCCTCCTTGTCGCGGCGCAGTGAGAGCCTGTAGGTTTGATCATTCCCATCATTCGCGACCGCGTACCTGAGATAATCAAGTGATGAAACTGAGACTCGAAGCGCGGGAATGACTGTTTCCGGCACGGCCTGCCTTAACACATCCGTGCCGAGTCTGAAGTGTGCCCTCAGGCCCCAGGCATCACACACCTGCACAGGACTAAAGCTGGCCAAAGGGCAGTTCTGTTTTTAAGATTTTTTGCATGCTACACATTGGAAATCCAGTTATAGGTTTTTTGCCATTTTGGGTAGGATTTGGGGGATGATCATGTCCAGGATTTTCTTATCATGCCAGTTTTGCTCAGGATTCTTGTGAGGATTTGTTCGAGGATGTTGTTACTATGCCGATTTTGCTCAGGATTTTCCGGTTTTCTGATATCATTACCTGAACAAGGAATGAATCTTCGCAGCAGTTCCAAAGATCTTTCCTGTAGGGGTCGTGTGATTTTGTCGTCCCGA